>NW_025552353.1:25000-47961 GCF_020424385.1 Procambarus clarkii
ACCAAGTTATTGGGGTGAAAGTTTTCTGAAAGTGTCAGTGGCCCGCGTGTCACTGAATGAGCCAATGACACCAAGTAACAAAAGACTACAGCCATTGATGGTCGTGTTACAGCATGCAACAGCAGCGGGATGTTATCTTCAGGGAGGGAGGTTATCTTGTTATCTGCAGGGAGGGAGGTTATCTTGTTATCTGCAGGGAGGGAGGTTATCTTGTTATCTGCAGGGAGGGAGGTTATCTTGTTATCTGCAGGGAGGGAGGTTATCTTGTTATCTGCAGGGAGGGAGGTTATCTTGTTATCTGCAGGGAGGGAGGTTATCTTGTTATCTGCAGGGAGGGAGGTTATCTTGTTATCTGCAGGGAGGGAGGTTATCTTGTTATCTGCAGGGAGGGAGGTTATCTTGTTATCTGCAGGGAGGGAGGTTATCTTGTTATCTGCAGGGAGGGAGGTTATCTTGTTATCTGCAGGGAGGGAGGTTATCTTGTTATCTGCAGGGAGGGAGGTTATCTTCTTCTTCTTGAGGTTATCTTGAGATGATTTCGGGGCTTTTAGTGTCCCCGCGGCCCGGTCCTCGACCAGGCCTCCTCCCCCAGGAAGCAGCTCGTGACAGCTGACTAACACCCAGGTACCTATTTTACAGCTAGGTAACAGGGGCATAGGGTGAAAGAAACTCTGCCCATTATTTCTCGCCAGCACCTGGGATTGAACCCAGGATCACAAGCCCAGCGTGCTGTCCGCTGAGCCGACCGGCTCCCTAGTACCAGCCTCCTTGAACAACATTGTGGGCCTACGCGGAATATCTTGAGGTTATCTTGAGATGATTTCGGGGCTTTTTAGTGTTCCCGCGGCCTGGTCCTCGACCAGGCCTCCACCCCCAGGAAGCAGCCCGTGACAGCTGACTAACTCCCAGGTACCTATTTACTGCTAGGTAACAGGGGCATTCAGGGTGAAAGAAACTTTGCCCATTTGTTTCTGCCTCGTGCGGGAATCGAACCCGCGCCACAGAATTACGAGTCCTGCGCGCTATCCACCAGGCTACGAGGCCCCAAAGAAGGAATGAGAAGTCTGTGTCACTCATAATGGAATTCAGACATTTTTTACATCGTGATCATTTCTCCTCTGAAGCCACACTGCAAACTTTCCCCTCTGTGCATCTGCTGTTGTATTCACGGGTGTGCTCCTTTCACTCCTCCTGACCTCTTTCTCTTCCTGCAACTCACGCCCCATTTGTCTTCCTTGTAACTTATTTATACCAATTTTTCTCGGTTAATTTATGCTCGCATTTTCTCCCGTCGTGACTTGAGATTCGATTTTTTTTTTTTTGCTGGTGATATTCACTAATTTCCTGCTTGATGATGTTCTGTTGTTGATGGTAATCTACTCTGACTTGTCAGTTTTATGATTTATTACAAAATTAATGTTTGTATGATAATTGTAGTATGTATCACTGCTTTTTTTAGTAACAACTATTTTTCTTCGCACACACACAATATGCCAGGCTGGCCAACATACGAACGGCATTCAGAAATCATTTTCATTCAGAAAAGAAAGCATTTGTATAAAGAATCATTCAGAACTTTGTATACCACATATGTCAGGCCAATCCTGGAGTATGCAGCCCCAGCATGGAGTCCATATCTAGTCAAGGATAAGACTAAACTGGAAAAGGTTCAAAGGTTTGCCACCAGACTAGTACCCGAGCTGAGAGGTATGAGCTACGAGGAGAGACTACGGGAATTAAACCTCACTTCGTTGGAAGACAGAAGAGTTAGGGGGGACATAATCACTACATTCAAGATTCTCAAGGGAATCGACAGGGTTGATAAAGATAGGCTATTTAACACAAGGGGAACACGCACTAGGGGACACAGGTGGAAACTGAGTGCCCAAATGAGCCACAGAGATATTAGAAAGAACTTTTTTAGTGTCAGAGTGGTTGACAAATGGAATGCATTAGGAAGCAATGTGGTGGAGGCTGACTCCATACACAGTTTCAAGTGTAGATATGATAGAGCCCAATAGGCTCAGGAACCTGTACACTTGTTGATTGACGGTTGATAGGCGGGACCAAAGAGCCAGAGCTCAACCCCCGCAAGCACAACTAGGTGAGTACAACTAGGTGAGTACACACAACTAGATGAGTACACACACAGTTCCTCGTTGCCGAGCGCACCGTGCTTGGGAGTCGTAGTCGTAAGGGCCCGGGTTCAATTCCCTACCTTGAGGTTACCTTGAGGTGCTTCCGGGGCTTAGCGTCCCTGCGGCCCGGTCGTCGACCAGGCCTCCTGGTTGCCGGACTGATCAACCAGGCTGTTGGACGCGGCTGCTCGCAGCCTGACGTATGAGTCACAGCCTGGTTGATCAGGTATCCTTTGGAGGTGCTTATCAAGTTCTCTCTTGAACACTGTGAGGGGTCGGCCAGTTATGCCCCTTATGTGTAGTGGAAGCGTGTTGAACAGTCTCGGGCCTCTGATGTTGATAGAGTTCTCTCTCAGAGTACCAGTTGCACCTCTGCTTTTCAACGGGGGTATTCTGCACATCCTGCCATGTCTTCTGGTCTCATGTGACGTTATTTCTGAGTGCAGGTTTGGGACCAGCCCCTCTAATATTTTCCACGTGTAAATTATTATGTATCTCTCCGGCCTGCGCTCAAGGGAGTACAGTTTTAGGCTCTTTAGTCGGTCCCAATAGTTTAGATGTTTTACTGAGTGGATTCTAGCAGTAAAGGATCTCTGCACGCTCTCCAGGTCAGCAATTTCTCCAGCTTTGAAAGGTGCTGTCAAATCTACGATGCTTTCTGCCTCCCAATGGAGGCAGAAAAGTAACGGGGAGTTTCTTTCACCTGATGCCCCTATTCACCTAGCAATAAATAGGTACCTGAGAGTTAGACAGCTGCTGCGGGCTGCATCCTGGAAATATGTGTGTGAAAAAAATTGTCGTAACCGCAGATTTCAGATCTGTCGTGAGTCCAACATGTATCTAATTATGTATCATTTATCGTCAGGAAATATTCCATTTCAAAATTCTTTTTATTCCTCCACACTATACCTGGTTGATGGGGTTCTGGGAGTTCTTCTACTCCACAAGCCCGGCCCGAGGCCAGGCTCGACTTGTGAGAGTTTGGTCCACCAGGCTGTTGCTTGGAGCGGCCCGCAGGCCCACATATACCTGGTTGATGGGGTTCTGGGAGTTCTTCTACTCCCCAAGCCCGGCCCGAGGCCAGGCTTGACTTGTGAGAGTTTGGTCCACCAGGCTGTTGCTTGGAGCGGCCCGCAGGCCCACATATCCACCACAGCCCGGCTGATCCGGAACTTCTCTTAGAAAACAGTCCAGTTTTCTCTTGAAGATGTCCACGGTTGTTCCGGCAATATTTCATCACTAGTATTATTAATATTAATCACTAGTGTCTTGAGCCGCACCAGTAGCTTCTTACTGGGACACACACACACACGCGCCTCAGAGTATAAGGAGATTAACGTCTCGTCAGGTTATATATAAAATATATATTATATAAAATATAGTCTAGTAACCATTAAAGTTATAACGAGGTCTGTGACACATCTAACTGCTGTTACTTGGCTATCTTTGCTGTCTGGAGAGGAGACGACAGAGGTGTAACATAACAGGTAAGTGGAAAATACTGGAGGGTCTGGTCCCATATTTGCACAGTAAAATATCATCATTCTGGAGTGAACGATATGGAAGGAAATGCAGAATAGAGCCAGTGAAGAGCAGAGGTGCCATAGGCAGGCGATGAGTCACAATAACGGGGCTAAAGTAAGTTGACCAGACCACACACTAGAAAGTGAAGGGACGACGACGTTTCGGTCCGTTTTGGACCATTCTCAAGTCACAATCGACTTGAGAATGGTCCAGGACGGACCATTCAAGTCTGGTCAACGTGCCATAGGCACAATCAGAGAACAATGTGTGAACATCAGAGGTCTACGGCTGTTCAACGTCCTCCCAGCAAACATAAGAAATATTTCCGGAAGAAAAATGGAAGTCTTCAAGAAAGACTGGATAGTTCTCTACAAGGACCAACCAGGCTGTGGTGGATGTGGGCCTCAGGGCCCCTCCAAGCATCAGCCTGTTGGACCAAGCTCTCACAAGTCAAGCCTGGCCCCAGGTCGGACTAAGCTTACATTGGATAAGCTTAGATTTAGGAAAGACCTGGGTAAATACCGGTTTCGTAAGAGGGTTGTCCATTTGAGGAACCAATTACCGGGTAACGTAATAGACGTAGGATCACCTGATTGTTTCAAGCGTAGGTTAGACATATATATGAATGCGTTTGGGTGGATATAAACAGGACCTGTCAAGTATGAACCAATAGGCGTTCCTCAGTTTCCTTGACTCATATGTTCTTAATATCTCTATAGTTTTCTGGGAGACAACAGGAAATTCTGCTTTCACAGATATCCAAAACTCATCTAATGACAGTTCATTAAATGTAATTTTTTAGTATGTGACCACACTTGAGTCTATTGTTGATCTTCTCCCAGACTGTGTATGTTTTCCGCGCTTCTGGGAGCTCTGGGAAAGGGTTCCAATCCTACACTTCACATGACAAAGAAAGGAAGTACTAAATGAAGCTTTTCAGTCGGAGATTCCACACATGACAGGAAATCAGGTCGGCTTCAAGGCTTCAGGTTGTTGTCCGCTGTATTGGAGCTGAGATAGAGGGAGGGAGGGAGTCAGGAGAAAGCGCCAAGCCATCACGACTATTGAGCACTTGGAAGGAGTCAGGATAAGGATTTGGGATGGGACGAGGGGAAAGGAATGGTGCCCAACCACTTGTGGACAGTCTGGGATTGAACGTCAACCTGCAGGAAGCGAGACCGTCGCTCCACCGTACAGCCCAAGTGGTTGGACTGGACGGTAGAGAAATACCTTCTCTCAAGGAAATACCTTTTGAAAGATGTTTATCCTGCCACCCATTTCATTTTTGAATGGCATAAGTTTGTCTCTAGACGTCAAAACACTTTCCTTGGGACCTTGCATGTTGATGTCCAACATATTTACGTGTTCACAGATCTCTGGCAGGTTTGCTAGTTTCAGGAGCCACGACTCGTCTTGAAGATAGCTGGAACAAGAAGTACATTAGAACATTAGAATCAAGAAACTGCAGAAAGCCTGTTGGCCCATACGTGGCAGCTCTTATCTAATCATTTAGAAGAATCTCCTCTAATCGTTTAGAAGAATCTCCTCTAATCGTTTAGAAGAATCTCATTTAATTGTTCAGAATAATATCAGTTAATCGTATAGAATAATCTCCTGTAATCGTTTAGAAGAATCATCTCTAATCTTTTACAAGAATCATCTCTAATCGTTTACAAGAATAATCTCTAATCGTTTCAGAAACAAGAACTACTCTCTGAAGGAATAATAATAAAATATGGCTTTATTTATCTTTGACAAGGGTGACACAAAATACTTTATTGAGAGAATCATTGAGGCTTAAGGCTTAAATAATGACTATGACGCCAGTATATAACAAATCACAACTTTCGGAATGCTTCATTGTTTTATTAAAAGGTCACGTTGAATACCTTAATCACTTATATCTTTTACTACGTTACAAAAGAGCTGGAAAGTTCTACTTTTTCCCCCCGAAGCTTTTGTAAATTCTCATGGAGCACCGGACACACGGACTTGGTGATGTAGTCTACTGCTCGCCCGTACACTCACACTGTAGCCCATCCTGTATCCTGTAGGCCTTCAGCTTAATAAGCTGTTCACCTGTTAAGCAAGTCCCAGCTGTGTCTGGGTACGAGTGACAGGATGAACAACCCAGCGGGTTTTCTTCCTATTGGGGAGTGTTGTACATGCTGCTGCAACCTGTCCTCTTAAAAAGAACGTCGCTTTTGGCCGTTTGCCCATATTGCTGAATATGGACGTAATTTGAAAATGAAAAAAAAATGAAAATAAATTTGGGATTTTTTTTTTAACAACAGTAAGTTAAGGGTCCTCTGATAGGTTAGGTGGGCAGGAAATTCTCATAAATTTTCAAAACGTTATGAAAAACGTTAATGGAAAGTTTCCTTTTCTAACCTTACCGAGTAAGCTGAGCGACTCGAACAGAAAACGGAACAGTACGTCACTTTTGTGAGTTGATTTCATTTCAAATTACGTCCAAATTTGGCCATAGCGCCGCACATACGAGCCAAAAGTGACGTTATTTTTAAGAGGACGGGTTGCACAGTAGTTAGAAGGCTGTCCCTTGCAACCCTTGCAAGGGACAGTCTTGCAAAGGTTGCAAGGGTCTTATGGTCTCCTTGCCTTTGCTATCCTGCCTCTCCTTCCCCTTCTCCATCCTTCCATCCCAACCAGCCGGTTGGAAGCCGGTCGGCCGAGCGGACAGCACACTGTTCTTGTGATCCTGTCGGTCCTGGGTTCGATTCCAGGCGCCGGCGAGAAACAATGGGCAGAGTTTCTTTCACCCTATGTCCCTATTACCTAGCAGTAAAATAGGTACCTGGGTGTTAGTCAGCTGTCACGGGCTGCTTCCTGGGGGTAGAGGCCTGGTCGAGGACCGGGCCGCGGGGACACTAAAAGCCCCGAAATCATCTCTAGATAACCTCAAGATTCCCCCTAAGTCATCTCCATCCACAACTTCAAGACATATTTCGACAACGGTTTCGAACCTCAGAATAATTTAATTATAATGCAACAGGTAGAGGAAAGCGGAGCATTGGTAGAGCATAGGTAAGTACTGACTGTTAAGGTAAGTACCTCACATAACCCCCTCCCCTCAGGTGATTGAGAGGTAAGTTCACTTATACCTCCTGTTGACTAGACCACACACTAGAAAGTGAAGAGACGACGATTGTTGATTGTTGCCGCCAGAGGTGGCTAGTTTATTGTGCACCCCATACTCATCCTGTGAGCGGTAGCGCAAAAAGCATTACAGAGGGCACAAAAGGTCTTTATCAGACCTCATCTTAGATTATTACATAAATAATTTCATCTATCCTTCACACCTTATAGTTACAATGTCAGCTAGTTACAGAGAAAGTGCTATTTCAAGAGCTATATGTTAACAGTAAGTCATTATACATTAATGGTAGGTCTTATCGCTAATACATAATAGTTTGAGCAATGGAGATATTACAGTCATAGGGTAGCTTCTGTTTATTATTAGTCTTCACAATACACTACTTGTTTCTTAATCTCATATGTCATTTATCTACTGGAAGCGAAATATGGATACAGTGCAAGGATTTCAGGTAATTTATCCATGGTAATAAGATAGGTTGCCATATCATACAGCGTGAACTTAAATTTATCTCTAAATGACGACGTTTCGGTCCGTCCTGGACCATTCTCACGTCGATAATGGTCCAGGATGGACCGAAACGTCGTCGTCTCTTCAATTTCTAGTGAGTTGTCTGGTCCACATTTTTTAGCCACGTTATTGTGACTTTTCATCTGCTTATAGCTCCTCCTTGTTGACTCTTTCCTGATTGCCTACACCAACTCCGAGGAATGGACTCTATTTTCTATGCTGCCTTGGTAGAGATCACTATATTATTCAGATTGCGAACTGATGTCACAAAAATACTGGTTGAGGTCTCTTCTGCCCGAAACGCTTTGCGCAATAGTGACTTTAGGCATTGTATGTACTAGCTCTATCTATAAATCCATCAATGTTTTGTATCTCACCCTGTATATATGTACTGTACTTGAATAAATATTTGATTTGATTCTGTTTGACACTTCCTAGAGGCTGAAGTTCCCGTTTTCTTCACACACTCATCTTCAAATACAAACATTACCATCTTTCATTAGTCTGCCAAGGCAGTTACATCTTAACCCACGAAATAGCGTAATTTGTTGTCGGAACTATGAAAGTTACATGTAATTAAGTAATTAAATGCCACTCTGCCTTGCTAATATCATGATAAATATCGCTCAAGGGGCTGAACTTAGGTGCACGGGAGACGTATCTCCCGTCACGCAGGGTGCAGTCGCACCTCCACAGATCTCCAGTATCATCTATTGTTACTGGTAATGGCTCAAAAGGGCCACCACTTACGGGCTATTCATGCCCGTGCCACCTCTTGGGTGTCTTAATCTTCATCAATCGATCAATGAACTTAGGGTAAATATTTAGGTAACTGGCGGCCCTGCCAAATGCTGAGTATATTGGGCAATGTTTGTTTACATACGAGGCTGGCTGTTTTGGCCGCCAGGTCACCAGGGAGGGATCGCCTTGCCCGGTGCTGGCTGCTCACTCAAACATCTGACTGGTCAGCAGTCAACACCTGTTGTACACACCCGGTTAGAATGACCCATTCGCAGGTGTTTTCGGTTTATATAAATAGGAGCTGCCTCGTATGGATCAGTAGGGGCTGCCTCGTATGGACCAATAGGAGCTGCCTCGTATGGATCAGTAGGGGCTGCCTCGTACTCACCTAATTGTGCTTGCGGGGGTTGAGCTTTGGCTCTTTGGTCCCGCCTCTCAACTGTCAATCAACTGGTGTACAGATTCCTGAGCCTACTGGGCTCTATCATACCTACATTTGAAACTGTGTATGGAGTCAGCCTCCACCACATCACTTCCTAGTGCATTCCATTTATTAACTACTCTGACACTGAAAAAATTCTTTCTAACGTCTCTGTGGCTCATCTGGGTACTAAGTTTCCACCTGTGTCCCCTTGTTCGTATGTACCAATAGGAGCTGCCTCGTATGAAAATTCTGTTAAAGTGCCAGATTTTCGAAAAGCTGATTTTAATAGCCTAAGAAATTTTTTGGGTCAAATAGATTGGAAAGTCTTGGGTATGGGGTGTGGGCCGGTCTTGGAGCGAGACATGAACCCAGCGATAGGTGACGTAAATGGGGATTTCGATGTGGATTTAATATATAACTTATTTAAGAATATTCTAAACAAAGCACAGGAACGTAGTATACCATACAAATTGAATAGATCGAATACTAATGACCCAAAGTGGATAACAAAGAATTTAAAGAACCTTATAGGTAAAAAAGCTTGGTACAAAAGGATTAAGAATGGGGAAGTCAGTTTAGAACAGGAATTCATACAACTGGTTAGAAATGTTAAAAAAGAGATTAGGAAAGCAAAAAGAAACTATGAAGTTCGCATAGCAGAGCAAGCAAAGTCAAATCCTAAAGGTTTTTTCAGTTATATCGAACTAAGACTAGGGAAAGGATAGGTCCATTAAAATCTGAGACAGGTCAAATAACGGATAATGACAAGGAGATGAGTAGTATTTTTAACAAATATTTTATATCTGTATTTACTAAAGAAGAACTTAACAATATGCCTTCAGCCGACCAAGTCTATGTGGGTGGGGATGAGGACAGGTTGACTAGTTTAGCAGTTACCAGGGAGGATGTAATTAAACAATTAGAAAAACTAAAACCAAACAAATCCCCAGGGCCGGATGAAGTGTTTGCCAGGGTGCTTAAAGAATGCAAAGAGGAGCTTTGTGACCCACTGTCTACCATATTTAATAAATCAATAGAGTCAGGCAGAGTGCCAGAGTCATGGAAGGTAGCTAATATGGTACCAATTTTTAAGAAAGGAGATAGATCACTTGCGTCAAACTATCGGCCAATTAGCCTAACGTCTATTGTGGGAAAGTTACTTGAATCAATAATTGCAACTACAATTCGTCTCCATCTTGAAAAACATAAATTAATAAATGAGTCGCAACATGGTTTTACAAATGGCCGTTCATGTTTAACAAATTTGCTAACTTTTTATTCCAGCATAGTTGAGGCAGTTGATAGTGGTAAGGATTGTGATGTTGTGTACCTTGACTTTAGCAAAGCTTTTGATACAGTGCACATGAAAGACTAATTAAAAAAATAGAAGCTCATGGTGTTGGGGGTGCTATATTAAATTAACTTGGATTAGGGCATGGCTATTCCAAAGGAAACAGAGTTAGTATAAATGGGGTTAAGTCAGAGTGGGATAATGTTGTTAGTGGAGTACCTCAGGGCTCTGTCCTGGGTCCTCTGTTGTTTATAATATATATAAATAATTTAGATTCAGGTTTGAGTAGCAACATTTGCAAATTTGCCGATGATACGAAAATCGGTAGGGAAATTAATTCGGAGGAGGACTCACTATCATCACTCACTAGATCATGCGGGGCCTGACGCAGTGAGCCAGATCATGCGGGGCCTGACGCAGGGAGCCAGTTCATGCGGGGCCTGACGCAGCGAGCCAGATCATGCGGGGCCTGACGCAGTGAGCCAGATCATGCGGGGCCTGACGCAGTGAGCCAGATCATGCGGGGCCTGACGCAGGGAGCCAGTTCATGCGGGGCCTGACGCAGCGAGCCAGATCATGCGGGGCCTGACGCAGTGAGCCAGATCATGCGGGGCCCCTGACCAGCAGACTCCACAAATAACGAGCAGTGTGCGTGTATGTGATGTGTTGAGCGCTGCCCGCCACCTGGAGGGTGTTGTTGACTGATCTCAACCCTCCCCCCCCCATCACTCCTCCTTCCTCCTGAAGCTCCTCCTTTCTCTTCCTCCCTATGGGCCCTCTCCTCCTCCCCCTAGCTGTGAGCTTATTGTTTCTCCTTGTGATCTTCTCTCCCATTGTTGAGCAATTTGATATATAATTCTGTCAGGAACTGTTTTCCTCGCCTGCTGGAGTGTGCTAATTGTAGGCGGACTGTGCCGGACTGGGCTGGAGTGTGCCTGACTGGGCCGGACTGGGCCGGACTGGGCTGGAGTGTGCCTGACTGGGCCGGACTGGGCTGGAGTGTGCCTGAATGGGCCGGACTGGGCCGGACTGTGCTGGTCCGACTCCCCCAACACGTCTCAGAGTCCCTCATTGCTGTCGCCATCTTTGGTCCACTCTCAGATCCTGAACCTAATACAGCTCACATAATGGTATATTCTTGTGTATTCGTTTTAGGGTCGTGGTGTATACTTCGGGTATATACTGGCTGGCTGTATTTCGGTATGATAGGTGGAAATATTATACATTCTGTATACATTAAGGGCCAGTGACTCTCCCAGAGATTTTCAACCTTTCCTCAATTCTCAGCAGCTGGAAGCAGTGTTGCCAGATTGGGCTACAAATAGCGAATTGGGCTACTTTTGAGAGCCCCGCGCTCCCAAATTTTTAATTTCGCTACTTGCTACTTTTTGGGCTAATTTAAAAGCAAGATGTGCTAATTTGGGCTATTAATGTTAAGAATGTACGATTGCGAGTTACATGAAAGTAACTAAGCTATAAATAATTGTAATTAAGTGTAATTTGATGTCAACCGATGGCGTAAGCTGTATCTTATGGCCACTGTTGACCAGCCAGTTGATAGTGTTCTTTTCTGCCGACAGATGGCATCAGCTGTATTATTATTATTTTAATAATATTATTACATTAATAATAATGTATTATTATTACTTTAAACACTGATCTATACGTCTGGTAGCTTATAATAAGGTTTTACACCTTGCTGGTATTAGGTAACTAGAATTCTGCAATTACTTTTTTTTATCTACTGTTGAGGATATGTAAGACAAATGTAAGGTTTGAGGCTAAGTAACGAAGATAGTTACAAGATATGAGCCAGATGGTGTTGAGATTACAAAAGGGATTATGATAACTTAAGCCAAAAAATCAATGCATAAATATTCGCAAATATGAGGCTGGGATTTATTTCTCGAAAAGTTAGCAATAAAATACGCTTTCTAGTTCTTTATTTTTAAAATTAAGACCAGGGATTGTATCTAACGAAGCTGTAAGCTAAAACACCGTTATCCTATAATGTTCATCTGTAGCTTGACCCTAAATACTCGTTTATTAAACGAATTTATTGTTAGAGTTCATTAGGAATCAACTTTTTTGAAGGCAGAGCTTCCAACAAATACCTTCCTGTGATTGGCTGTTGCGGGGAATGCCAACGCTTATATGAATAAAATGCAAAATAAGAAATACGTCCTTTTGCTCAATAACCTTGTTGTTGTTGTACAAATGAACAATTTCTGTTTTGTACAAGACAGAAATTTCCATCTAACTGAATAATGTAGACCAATAAGAGGACGGAGGCATTGTATCGCCGATATTATTTGTGTGAGGCAACACCCTCTGATGACGTCACAAGTCAGGTAGCCAGCCCATGTTTCTGTAACACTCGTTACGTCCTGCAGTATTTAATTATCACTATATTAATACTTTTAAATACTTAACATTTCACTTATTAGGTAGATTAAAGTTGAAGCAGAATATCATAAGCAAGGATGGTGTGCTGAATAAAGAGGATTTATTAAGTGGATGGAGCCTTTAGCTGAGCCCTTCCTGTGATTGGCTGTTGTGTGAATGTCAACAAAGAGTTTACCAATGATATGCCATCATTTTTTTATTATGCACCCCATACCCCATCTTGTGGGCGGAGCTTGGAACCTCCTACCCGAGCGCTACAACCCGCCTTATGGGTTGCTGTTTGGCTATTTATAGTGCGTTGGAAAAAAAACAGATGGCGTTAGTTGTATTTCGTGGGGTAATTTGTTATAAGTGTAATTTGATGTCAACAGATGGCGTAAGCTGTACCTTATGGCCACTATTGACCAGCCAGTTGATAGTGTTCTCTTCTGCCGACAGATGGCATCAGCTGTATCATTATTACCTCCGAATTCTCTTTAAACACTGATCTACAAATCCCTTGTCTTATGATAAGATTTTATATCATTTATGATAAGTATTAGATAACTGGAGTTCCGCAATTATTTTTATTTATCAACTGTTCAGGATATCATCATATAACGTCTGGTTAGGACGTACTGCTCTCGATTGATAAAGATTAAGCCACCCAAGAGGTGGCACGGGCATGAATAGCCCGTAAATACTGCTCTCGTAATATTGTTCAGGGGGGTGGGGGAACTATCAAGTGAAAGAGACAAGCCATTACGACTAGCACTCGGAAGGGATCAGGATACGGATTTGGGATGGAACGGGGGAAAGGAATGGTGTCCAATCTCTTGGGGGGTCGGGGATTGAACGCGGACCTGTAGGAAATGAGACCGTCGCTCTACCCTCCAGCCCAAGTGGTTAAGCGTAATATTATTAAAACAATTTATGCATATAATAACAGCATTTCACACTAAAAATACTTGGATATAATGAAATTTGGTAGTGAACTCCAGTCTAGGAATCTCCTATGACTAAACTGTACTTTTTAATAATTTTTATGTACTTACTACTTATTATTAAATTATTAAGTACTTACTATAATAATTAAATAAATTGTTTTATTTAATATTTAAATTAAATGATAAAATAATAGGTAATAATAAATCATTGTGTAGGGGGGACAGGCAGCCAGTGTATATATACATGTTAGGCTTATACCAAGGTCCCACAAAGGTGCCACAAAGGTGCCAAATTAAAGACTGGGAGCTGCCGGGGCGGGCCCAAGGGCTGCTGGCGGCCCTGATGGCCAGGCTGAACTTCCGCGCCCTTATAATCACCATTGTTTAATAATCTTCACAGGCAGAAACAACTGTAAATATAGGAATAGTTTATTACAACATACACGGTAAAGAAAACAGCTCGGAAACTAAGGAAATAAAGCTGCCGAAAAAACATATAAAGTCCTCTTCAAGTTCAAGTATGTTTATTGAGACAATAAAAAAATACATCTTAAAGGGATAGAGTAGCTTAGACTATTTCTGCCCCCCCCCCCCCCTCTACTTCAAGTCTCTCAAGGGGCGCACAAATTCAGTGAGTACAAATCACAATACAAGAATCCCATTTAACATAGCAGGTTAAAATAGGAAGCACAGCATATAAGTGTTACAAGTTAGAAGGGAACAAGTGAGAAGGCGGTGGAGGCCAAAACCGGAATTGCACACTGATTTTAATGCAGATATGTCGTGATTATCATAATATAAAGATGTTAAGGCACGAAAACCTTTTTATTCGTTAAATTGTATAAGGCAATTAAAAGAACCTAACTCACAGCCCCTCTGTTCAAGTCCCTCAACATGCTAAACATATATACTCACTCTACATATTCTCGTGTGCTATCTACATGTACAAAACCCTTGTTCCTAAATGCTAATCTTGATCTGAAACTTTTCCTTGATAGGTATAATAGAACCCATGAGCACCACACCAGAAATAAATATCTATTTGATATCCCCAGAGTCAGGCTAAACCTGTGTAAACATTCCATGCAAATTAAAGGGGCCCAGTCTTTGGAACTCACTCCCTGATGAATTAAAAAATTGTCCAATCTCTGCCCTGTTCAAAAGTAAAACCAAAAAGTACCTAATTTCATCCTCATAGTTTCCTTCCTTGTGCTTCAAACTCACACTATCTTGTACTTCCCCAATATTAGTAAAGACTAATTAAGTACTTAATCTTTACCAGTGTACCAAGAGGAGGTACAGTGTACCCACTTGGGTACCAGTGTACCCAAGTGTAATCTTTACCTTAATCTTTACCATCACCCCTTTCAATATATTGTTGATATAAACCTTACCACAATGTACTTTTCCACCTTATCGTATATGTTAGATTAAGGACCTGGCCGAAACGCTATGCGTTAGTGGCTTTACAAGAATGTAAACATATCACTAACGTAATATCACCAACCCATTGTTACTTGTAAATAAAATTAATTATTATTATTAAATATTATTTGAATTCATGTGCTAATTATATGATAATGTGCCATCTATTTACTCATATTCTTAACTTATTATCAACTTCTGTTGCCTCGATTTTGGTCATAATAGTGTCTTGGAAGACGAGACCAGAAGCGAACACAGGCCAGCGCATATGTATATACGAAAGGCTTCGTATATATATATATATTTTAAACTTTATATAGATTTATATTCTTTTAAACAAAAAAAATTTACATTTAATTTGGAAATATATATTTGTCTTGATCTCAGTTAAATGCATTAATTAAAAAATGGCAACAGTTGCCAAAATCACATAATACGAAATGTAAACCCAGGTGAGGGGGGGGGGGGGTTGCTCGGTTCGTTCATGCTAGGCTTGTAGTTACACAACTGGTCGGGGTCCGCTTATACAACTGGTCGGGGTCCGCTTATACAACTGGAACGGGGTCCGCTTACACAACTGGTCGGGGTCCGCTTATACAACTGGTCGGGGTCCGCTTATACAACTGGTCGGGGTCCGCTTATACAACTGGAACGGGGTCCGCTTACACAACTGGTCGGGGTCCGCTTATACAACTGGTCGGGGTCCGCTTATACAACTGGTCGGGGTCCGCTTATACAACTGGAACGGGGTCCGCTTACACAACTGGTCGGGGTCCGCTTATACAACTGGTCGGGGTCCGCTTATACAACTGGTCGGGGTCCGCTTACACAACTGGTCGGGGTCCGCTTATACAACTGGTCGGGGTCCGCTTATACAACTGGTCGGGGTCCGCCTATACAACTGGTCGGGGTCCGCTTATACAACTGGTCGGGGTCCGCTTATACAACTGGAACGGGGTCCGCTTACACAACTGGTCGGGGTCCGCTTATACAACTGGTCGGGGTCCGCTTATACAACTGGTCGGGGTCCGCTTACACAACTGGTCGGGGTCCGCTTATACAACTGGTCGGGGTCCGCTTATACAACTGGTCGGGGTCCGCTTATACAACTGGTCGGGGTCCGCTTATACAACTGGTCGGGGTCCGCTTACACAACTGGTCGGGGTCCGCTTATACAACTGGTCGGGGTCCGCTTATACAACTGGTCGGGGTCCGCTTATACAACTGGTCGGGGTCCGCTTATACAACTGGTCGGGGTCCGCTTACACAACTGGTCGGGGTCCGCTTATACAACTGGTCGGGGTCCGCTTATACAACTGGTCGGGGTCCGCTTATACAACTGGTCGGGGTCCGCTTATACAACTGGTCGGGGTCCGCTTATACAACTGGTCGGGGTCCGCTTACACAACTGGTCGGGGTCCGCTTATACAACTGGTCGGGGTCCGCTTATACAACTGGTCGGGGTCCGCTTATACAACTGGTCGGGGTCCGCTTATACAACTGGTCGGGGTCCGCTTACACAACTGGTCGGGGTCCGCTTATACAACTGGTCGGGGTCCGCTTATACAACTGGTCGGGGTCCGCTTATACAACTGGTCGGGGTCCGCCTATACAACTGGTCGGGGTCCGCTTACACAACTGGTCGGGGTCCGCTTATACAACTGGTCGGGGTCCGCTTACACAACTGGTCGGGGTCCGCTTATACAACTGGTCGGGGTCCGCTTATACAACTGGTCGGGGTCCGCTTATACAACTGGTCGGGGTCCGCTTATACAACTGGTCGGGGTCCGCTTACACAACTGGTCGGGGTCCGCTTATACAACTGGTCGGGGTCCGCTTATACAACTGGTCGGGGTCCGGTTATACAACTGGTCCTATACATATATATATATATATATATATATATATATATATATATATATATATATATATATATATACTGCCCATCTTCAAGAGGAAACTAGATTGTTCCCTCCAAGAAGTGCCGGACCAACCGGGCTGTGGTGGATATGTAGGCCTGCGGGCCGCTCCAAGCAACAGCCTGGTGGACCAAGTTATCACAAGTCAAGCCTGGCCTCGGGCCGGGCTTGGGGAGTAGAAGAACTCCCAGAACCCCATCAACCAGGTATCAACCAGGTAACACACCTGGTTAATATAGGTGTGTTACCCTGTGCCTTGACTCCTGGCACTGTTGTGCAGTTGTTGGTGTGACGGGAGTGCCAGAGGCGACCTCACCAAACACCTGTGGGGCTTGGCCAGGTGTTGGCTCGGGTTGCTCTGGCACTCCTACCCTCGCTAACCACCAACACCAGCAAGTGGTGTGTATTTAAAAAAGTCATGGAAGCACCCACACCTCTCCATCAACCTCTCCATCAACCTCACCATCAACCCCTCCATCAAACCCTTCCATCAACCCCTCCATCAACGACCTATTTCCAGAGTTGACAGTAATCAAGCGAGGGAGGGGGGGGGGGGTGTCACGTAAAAGTGAGCAGGTCCAACAAGGCTCGTATGGGCGGGGGTATGAAGAGCTAGAGCTCTCTACGTAACAATGATGACCTCCAATACCCCCCCCACCCCCTCCCACCTCTGTAACACTTGATGCTTGTAACACTAAATTATTGTTACCTATCGGAGTAACACTCCCTCCTGGTTGCACTTGGTAACTTTGTAACACCAGTTAAACTATAATCACTAACTCTGATGACCCTTGACTGAATTAACCATCGTACTTTTCCAAAGAAATACTACACAGAGAAAACTTATTAACTAAACGCTGCCACCACTGGCCTGGTTGACCAGTCCAGCAACGAGGAGGCCTGGTCGACGACCGGGCCGCGGGGTCGCTGAGCCCCGGAATCACCTCAAGGTAACCATCCTGTCTGGGTATTAAAGTATATCCAGCAATGAGGCAAGAAGCATTGCTTGACATTTACACTTCTCCTCTAGATGTTTTTACTTAATAACCGGGTGTTAACAAACCGGACAGGATTGATTGACAGGATTGAGAGCCTCAATTGACACACACAGATGGAAAGTTTAACATAAGTTTATTTAGGGCACAAGTTATGATAGTCACCAAACTCAGGTTAAGTCCCTAACACTGGCTATTGTTAAGACTTCCCACATAGAGTATGTCAAAGAGCACATACACGTTACCTTCTGGGTGCTGCTCTACCACCCGGGTGGATACACTGCCCTGCTACCTCAAGACTCAAGCAAGTTGAAGGTTGTTCAACTTAAGTTACAAGTTGAAGGTTGTTATGATATTGTTATGAACAGTATGTGTGTGAGAGAGAGAGAGAGAGAGAGAGAGAGAGAGAGAGAGAGAGAGAGAGAGAGAGAGAGAGAGAGAGAGAGAGAGAGAGAGAGAGAGAGAGAGAGAGAGAGAGAGAGAGAGAGAGAGAGAGAGAGAGAGAGAGAGAGAGAGAGAGAGAGAGAGAGAGAGAGAGAAGAGAGAGAGAGAGAGAGAGAGAGAGAGAGAGAGAGAGAGAGAGAGAGAGTTATATCCTGTTGAGTCAATAACATGCAAATCAGCTGCAGATACTTGTAATAAAGAATGATGGTGTGTGTCAGAGTTGAAGAGTACCAGGTGTTTACTGAGACACATGTGACGCAGGTCACATATACATGTACGTCACTGATGATATACATGTACGTCACGGATGGTATACATGTATACTTCCACTGTGAATAACAACGTTTTTTTCCACGATGTTTCTCATTCACGCAGTTGTCTCATCTTCAGGCTGTATTACCCCTCTGGTACCCCGTCTCCCTCATCCAATCTTCATTACCCTACACTTGCTGGCACTAAATTCTAAAAGCCATTTCTTGTCCAATCCTCCAGCTTGTTAGGCCATCTTGTAGCGGCCTTTAATCCACCTCATTTTTTATCATCCTGGTGAGACAGTATTGTCTGCGAATATCATGTTATGATCCTATGTTTCCTGTCTGTCAGGTATTCCCTTGCCTGTTCTTTTGCCAGTGTAGTTATGAAGAATGCCTGTTTTCCTGTTTTGTGCTAACAGATGCCCGTTTCTCTATCTTGAGGTTATCTTGAGATGATTTCGGGGCTTTAGTGTCCCCGCGGCCCGGTCCTCGACCAGGCCTCCACCCACAGGAAGCAGCCCGTGACAGCTGACTAACACCCAGGTACCTATTTTACTGCTAGGTAACAGGGGCATAGGGTGAAAGAAACTCTGCCCATTGTTTCTCGCCGGCGCCCGGGATCGAACCCAGGATCACAAGTCCAGCGTGCTGTCCGCTCGGCCGACCGGCTCCCTGTATCTTATAGATTTGTCTTATACATTTTGCTATTGAAGTTCAGCCGTTTTTCTTCGTTTGCTAATCTGCAAGGACATGCAATTGTTATGCCTAACTGTAAACAAACAAACTCCAGCAACTAACCTAACCTATCGACCTATCGAAAACGATATATTGAAAACGTCAGTATTACGTCAGGGGTTGTATTTTTATTAATACAGTACATTTTTCACGCAATGATCGATTATATAAAATAAATTATATATTAGAACTGATTGTAAAGTTTGCAGACGAGTTTTTTTCTTTTTTTGGTGAGTATTTGTTTACCCATCATCTTCTAGGGTCCTTGTTACGTCGGGTCTGACCTAAACAGTTATCACATTGCATTTGCTTGCATTAAATCTAGTAACCATCTATTACATCACCTCTAGCATTTCCAGGTCTTCCTGCTTCGAGCAGTGTTGAAGACTTTCTGGTAGTCGGGAAGATGCAGTAAGGGGATCATTTTCGTTCATTTTCGTTGCTATGATTGTTATCATGTTGTTATAATACTTCGGTGGCAGGTTGTGGCAGACATGTTGTATGGAACATGTCTGTATGTCAGCCCCGTGTGTATGTCAGTCTTTAGCTCGTGAGCCCCGCCTTTCCAGTTGCAAGTTGTCTAATGCAATGCCTCCCGACCCGCTGTTCATCGTGGCATCCGCCATTTAAAATGTTCAGTGAATTTACTCACCATCTACTTACCACTTACTCACCGCTTACGATAACGACGTTCTTCCTCACATTGTTGTGACTCACTGGTGTGCTCCTCACACTCAACTCTTCACGTGATCTGTGTTCATCAGTATCTTGTATGTCGTTATCATATCCCCTATATATCATCTGTCCCTTAAGTGTGTATAGTCAGGTCTATAGTGTCTATAGGCCTTCCTTATAGGTTAATCACCTCGCTTCCGGTACGAATATCATTGTGTATTTCCGAATATTTCCGAACGAAGAATAATTCACAAATCACGAGGAAAATGTTTCAATTAATGGTTGTTACAGGTAGTTACTGGTACCCAGGAGGTAGTTACTGGTGCCCAGGAGGTAGTTACAGGTAGTTACTGGTGCCCAGGAGGTAGTTACTGGTGCCCAGGAGGTAGTTACTGGTGCCCAGGAGGTAGTTACTGGTGCCCAGGAGGTAGTTACAGGTAGTTACTGGTGCCCAGGAGGTAGTTACTGGTGCCCAGGAGGTAGTTACAGGTAGTTACTGGTGCCCAGGAGGTAGTTACAGGTAGTTACTGGTGCCCAGGAGGTAGTTACAGGTAGTTACTGGTGCCCAGGAGGTAGTTACAGGTAGTTACTGGTGCCCAAGAGGTAGTTACTGGTGCCCAGGAGGTAGTTACAGGTAGTTACTGGTGCCCAGGAGGTAGTTACAGGTAGTTACTGGTGCCCAGGAGGTAGTTACTGGTGCCCAGGAGGTAGTTACATGTAGTTACTGGTGCCCAGGAGGTAGTTACAGGTAGTTACTGGTGCCCAGGAGGTAGTTACTGGTGCCCAGGAGGTAGTTACTGGTGCCCAGGAGGTAGTTACAGGTAGTTACTGGTGCCCAGGAGGTAGTTACAGGTAGTTACTGGTGCCCAGGAGGTAGTTACTGGTGCCCAGGAGGTATTACTGGTGCCCAGGAGGTAGTTACAGGTAGTTACTGGTGCCCAGGAGGTAGTTACAGGTAGTTACTGGTGCCCAGGAGGTAGTTACAGGTAGTTACTGGTGCCCAGGAGGTAGTTACAGGTAGTTACTGGTGCCCAGGAGGTAGTTACTGGTGCCCAGGAGGTAGTTACAGGTAGTTACTGGTGCCCAGGAGGTAGTTACAGGTAGTTACTGGTGCCCAGGAGGTAGTTACAGGTAGTTACTGGTGCCCAGGAGGTAGTTACAGGTAGTTACTGTGCCCAGGAGGTAGTTACAGGTAGTTACTGGTGCCCAGGAGGTAGTTTACTGGTGCCCAGGAGGTAGTTACAGGTAGTTACTGGTGCCCAGGAGGTAGTTACAGGTAGTTACTGGTGCCCAGGAGATAGTTACAGGTAGTTACTGGTGCCCAGGAGGTAGTTACTGGTGCCCAGGAGGTAGTTACAGGTAGTTACTGGTGCCCAGGAGGTAGTTACAGGTAGTTACTGGTTCCCAGAGGTAGTTACAGGTAGTTACTGGTGCCCAGGAGGTAGTTACTGGTGCCCAGGAGGTAGTTACAGGTAGTTACTGGTGTCCAGGAGGTAGTTACAGGTAGTTACTGGTGCCCAGGAGGTAGTTACAGGTAGTTACTGGTGCCCAGGAGGTAGTTACAGGTAGTTACTGGTGCCCAGGAGGTAGTTACTGGTGCCCAGGAGGTAGTTACAGGTAGTTACTGGTGCCCAGGAGGTAGTTACAGGTGCCCAGGAGGTAGTTACTGGTGCCCAGGAGGTAGTTACAGGTAGTTACTGGTGCCCAGGAGGTAGTTACAGGTAGTTACTGGTGCCCAGGAGGTAGTTACTGGTGCCCAGGAGGTAGTTACAGGTAGTTACTGGTGCCCAGGAGGTAGTTACAGGTAGTTACTGGTGCCCAAGAGGTAGTTACTGGTGCCCAGGAGGTAGTTACAGGTAGTTACTGGTGCCCAGGAGGTAGTTACAGGTAGTTACTGGTGCCCAGGAGGTAGTTACAGGTAGTTACTGGTGCCCAGGAGGTAGTTACAGGTAGTTACTGGTGCCCAGGAGGTAGTTACAGGTAGTTACTGTTGCCCAGGAGGTAGTTACAGGTAGTTACTGGTGCCCAGGAGGTAGTTACTGGTGCCCAGGTGGTAGTTACAGGTAGTTACTGGTGCCCAGGAGGTAGTTACAGGTAGTTACTGGTGCCCAGGAGGTAGTTACTGGTGCCCAGGAGGTAGTTACTGGTGCCCAGGAGGTAGTTACTGGTGCCCAGGAGGTAGTTACTGGTGCCCAGGAGGTAGTTACAGGTAGTTACTGGTGCCCAGGAGGTAGTTACAGGTAGTTACTGGTGCCCAGGAGGTAGTTACAGGTAGTTACTGGTGCCCAGAGGTAGTTAAAGGTAGTTACTGGTGCCCAGGAGGTAGTTACTGGTGCCCAGGAGGTAGTTACAGGTAGTTACTGGTGCCCAGGAGGTAGTTACAGGTAGTTACTGGTGCCCAGGAGGTAGTTACTGGTGCCCAGGAGTAGTTACTGGTGCCCAGGAGGTAGTTACTGGTGCCCAGGAGGTAGTTACTGGTGCCCAGGAGGTAGTTACTGGTGCCCAGGAGGTAGTTACAGGTGCCCAGGAGGTAGTTACAGGTAGTTACTGGTGCCCAGGAGGTAGTTACTGGTGCCCAGGAGTAGTTACAGGTAGTTACTGGTGCCCAGGAGGTAGTTACAGATAGTTACTGGTGCCCAGGAGGTAGTTACTGGTGCCCAGGAGGTAGTTACTGGTGCCCAGGAGGTAGTTACTGGTGCCCAGGAGGTAGTTACTGGTGCCCAGGAGGTAGTTACAGGTGCCCAGGAGGTAGTTACAGGTAGTTACTGGTGCCCAGGAGGTAGTTACTGGTGCCCAGGAGGTAGTTACAGGTAGTTACTGGTTGCCCAGGAGTAGTTACAGATAGTTACTGGTGCCCAGGAGGTAGTTACTGGTGCCCAGAGGTAGTTACTGGTGCCCAGGAGGTAGTTACTGGTGCCCAGGAGGTAGTTACTGGTGCCCAGAGGTAGTTACTGGTGCCCAGGAGGTAGTTACTGTGCCCAGGAGGTAGTTACTGGTGCCCAGGAGGTAGTTACTGGTGCCCAGGAGGTATTACTGGTGCCCAGGAGGTAGTTACTGGTGCCCAGGAGGTAGTTACTGGTGCCCAGGAGGTAGTTACAGTAGTTACTGGTGCCCAGGAGGTAGTTACAGGTAGTTACTGGTGCCCAGGAGGTAGTTACAGATAACATGAGGAGCTGTGTGAAGAACAAGTGGGGTTCCAAGCCTGGGCTGTATACTCAACACTGCTTCTGATGTATGATGTGTATACCGCTGCCAAGCCCACCTTTACTATGTATACCTGATATAATCGGGTATACCTTTCCATAATAATAATAATCATATAAATAATAATATAAATGTTTTTATCTACGCTAATAATAATATTATATTATTGTCTTGTTTGTTGGCTGAATGGTAGTGTGTGTGTGTGTGTGTGTGGTGTGTGTGTGTGTGTGTGTGT
>NW_025552354.1:0-45000 GCF_020424385.1 Procambarus clarkii
ATTATACTGAGCCAGTGGGCGAAAGCGTCGCAGGAGAAGTAATTATTATACCCGATAATTTGTGGCAGACGGAAGTAATGGGCAGGCAGCAGGCCGCTTGCTGGGACGGTAATGTATAGCCCCGGAGGTGTTGGGGGCTGGCAGGCCTTGGTGGCTAGGCTGGCCTCGGTGGCTAGGCTGGCCTTGGTGGCTAGGCTGGCCTTGGTGGCTAGGCTGGCCTTGGTGCTAGGCTGGCCTTGGTGGCTAGGCTGGCCTTGGTGGCTAGGCTGGCCTTGGTGGCTAGGCTGGCTTGCTGGCTAGGCTGGCCTTGCTGGCTAGGTGGCCTTGGGGGCTAGGCTGGCCTTGCTGGCTAGGCTGGCCTTGCTGGCTAGGCTGGCCTGCTGGCTAGGCTGGCCTTGCTGGCTAGGCTGGCCTTGCTGGCTAGGCTGGCCTTGCTGGCTAGGCTGGCCTTGGTGGCTAGGCTGGCCTTGGTGGCTAGGCTGGCCTTGCTGGCTAGGCTGGCCTTGCTGGCTAGGCTGGCCTTGCTGGCTAGGCTGGCCTTGCTGGCTAGGCTGGCCTTGTGGCTAGGCTGGCCTTGGTGGCTAGGCTGGCCTTGGTGGCTAGGCTGGCCTTGGTGTCTAGGCTGGCCTTGGTGGCTAGGCTGGCCTTGGTGGCTAGGCTGGCCTTGGTGGCTAGGCTGGCCTTGGTGGCTAGGCTGGCCTTGGTGGCTAGGCTGGCCTTGGTGGCTAGGCTGGCCTTGGTGGCTAGGCTGGCCTTGGTGGCTAGGCTGGCCTTGGTGGCTAGGCTGGGCCTTGGTGGCTAGGCTGGCCTTGGTGGCTAGGCTGGCCTTGGTGGCTAGGCTGGCCTTGGTGGCTAGCTGGCCTTGGTGGCTTGGGGAAGAGAAAGGGAGGATAGTGAGAGATGGAGAGTGAAGTGTAAAGGATAAAAGAGGAAAGATGGGAGAGAGAGAATGGTCATTGGGGAAGAAGTGAGGGAGAGAGGGCCTCTAGAGGAAGGGAGAGAGGCCCTCTAGAGGGGGGAAGGGAGAGAGGCCCTCTAGAGGGGGGAAGGGAGAGAGAGCCCTCTAGAGGGGGGAAGGGAGAGAGGCCCTCTAGAGGGGGAAGGGAGAGAGGCCCTCTAGAGGGGGGAAGGGAGAGAGGCCCTCTAGAAGGGGGAAGGGAGAGAGGCCCTCTAGAGGGGGGAAGGGAGAGAGGCCCTCTAGAGGGAGGGGAAAAGGGCATCTAGAGGGAGGGAGAGACCGCCCTCTAGAGGGAGAGAAGGCAGGGAGATGAGATAAAGGGGCTGGAGGACATAGATGGAGAGAAGAGAGAGCTGAAGATAAGAGAATGTATGAAAATGTGAAAAATGAGATAAATGACAAACCAGGAGAGAAAAAGCAGCAATAGTGAAGAGGAAAAACTGTCAGAGGAATAAGAGAGGAAAATTGTACAAGAAAATCCAACCCATCCTCCTCATAGTGACGATGAGGACCATAGTGCATATACCGACATACAACGC
Source organism: Procambarus clarkii (assembly GCF_020424385.1). Classification (NCBI taxonomy): domain Eukaryota; kingdom Metazoa; phylum Arthropoda; class Malacostraca; order Decapoda; family Cambaridae; genus Procambarus; species Procambarus clarkii. The sequence continues at coordinate 1,498 of NW_025552354.1, forward strand.
AATTAGAAAGTCAAAATCGGTACTATTGAATTTGGACAACACCTCAATTTTTTTTCTATTTACGTTGCAAAGACAAACTAATCTAACCTAGCCTAACCTTTCTAAGCCTAATACACGCTATCTGAGGCCTAATATAGTACATATGTGTACTATAATGTACTAATATAGTACATATGTGTACTATACTAGGCCTAGAAATATTTAATTTTTTTTTTTTTAGCTTCATTTTTTCGGACTTTATAAAATGAATAGTACACAATTCTACTTATCTAACTGCTTAGTACGTCAATCTTTGTACTATGGTGCACAGAGGTTACTCAAACTGCTATCTAAGCAGGAGGATGGGGTTACCTTATCTTGAGGTTACCTTGAGGTGCTTCCGGGGCTTAGCGTCCCCGCGGCCCGGTCGTCGACCAGGCCTCCTGGTTGCTGGACTGATCAACCAGGCTGTTGGACGCGGCTGCTCGCAGCCTGACGTATGAGTCACAGCAGGAGGATGGGTGGACAAATCAAATAACAAATCACATAAGTTATCTACCAGGAAAACCTAACCATAGTCTCAGGCGTTGCTGAACGCCCCAGCCACAGTGATGAAGATAAAAGCAACTGAAGGCTCTCGTCCATATCTCTTAACCCGTCTCGCAATATCTTGCAGAAAGAACACTTATGTGGACATTTCATAAGTGGCGTCTTAAAATCTTGTATGGAAATTGAACAGGAACGAAGTGAGGTTTTTACTATGTCTACCACCACCACCACCACCACCACCACTATCCGGATTGATCAGGATAAAAATAGTGGAGGGTACAACCTGACGTTGAATCCAGTCTAATGTGCCATTGCTCTTTTTAACTTCCCATGATTTAACTACTACCACTATCTTCAACACTACTACTATACTACCCTTATCAGCCCTTCTACTACTACTATACTACCCTTATCAGCCCTTCTACTACTACTATACTACCCTTATCAGCCCTTCTACTACTACTATACTACCCTTATCAGCCCTTCTACTACTACTATACTACCCTTATCAGCCCTTCTACTACTACTATACTACCCTTATCAGCCCTTCTACTACCACCACTACCATTACTACTTGCCTTTTACTACTACCACCACCACCATAACCACCACCCCCACTGTCACCACCCATCCCACACCTACTACTACTAGCCATTATACTACTACTACTGCTAGGCTACAACTACCATCATTGTGGCTATCTTGAGAGGATTCGGGGCTTAGCGTCCCCACGGCCCGGTCCTCGACCAGGCCTCCTTTTTGTTACACACTCCCAGGAAGCAGCCCGTATCAGCTGACTAACTCCCAGGTACCTATTTACTGCTAGGTAACAGAGGCATCAACGTGAAAGAAACATTTTGCCCATTTGTCTCCGCCTCCACCGGGGATCGAACCCGGAACTTCAGGACTACGAATCCGAAGCGCTGTCCACCCAGCTGTCAGGCGCCCTATTTACAACCACTTGTTTTCGACTGAGAGTTGGGAATCCCGGGCGGGACAAACATGGTCCGGTACGTTTCCTTTCACCTAATGCAACTGTTCACCTATATATAATGTGTGTGTGTGTGTGTGTGTGTGTGTGTGTGTGTGTGTGTGTGTGTGTGTGTGTGTGTGTGTGTGTGTGTGTGTAAATCACGAATATTAACACTGGATGAAAAATGTGAAATGAATGAAAGGAATGATCAATCATCATTCCTTCTGAAGATGTATTAATATACGAAAGTACTTAAGGAAATTCCTGTTTCAATTCTTCCTCCGTGGTCTGACACTGTCACATTTTTCATCAAGTGTTAATATTCGTGATTTACACACACACATACATATTATATATATATATATATATATATATATATATATATATATATATATATATATATATATATATATATATATATAAAATATTGTCCATACTGTCTGTCGTGTACAAATGATTTAATAATTATTAATACCACATGCACAAATACCCAGGATGACTACATGATTCGAATCACTCCTTAACAACCCTATTCCCCCCCCCCCCCCACCCACACACCTCAAAAAGAAGATTGGGTCGATTCACACAAACAGAACAATGGGCCAGCAGAAGTAGGTACATATGGAAACACACAACGTAACTGTCGCTATGACTCCCTTGTTACAACTTGTAATAAAGTTGTTACATCTTGTTATAACGTTTTGATGACGTATTAGAACGCGGTTACAACTTGTTATATTGGTTGTTTTAATTGTTAAGTGTTAAACCTTGTTAGAACGTTCTAGCAACGTCGTAGTTTGGTCGTGTGTTAGGCGGGATACACATGTACAGCCCCAGCTACCCCCAGGAGGCTCAGGAACTAACAGGAGACCTTCAATGACAATTTTTTGTTAATTGTCAGGGGAAAGCGCCAAGCCATTACGACTTAATAGTACTTGGAGGGGGTCAAGATGAGAATTTGGGATGGGACGGGGGGGAGGAATGGTGCCCAACTACTTGGACGGTCGGGGATTGAACGCCGACCTACAGGAAGCGAGACCGTCGCTCTACCGTCCAGTCAAAGTGGCTGGACTTGCAATGGCATGGCTTTGAACACACACACACACACACACACACACACACACACACACAGAGAGAGAGAGAGAAGAGAGAGAGAGAGAGAGAGAGAGAGAGAGAGAGAAAGAAAGAGAGAGAGAGAAAGAGAGAGAGAGAAAGAGAGAGAGAGAAAGAGAGAGAGAGAAAGAGAGAGAGAGAGAGAGAAAGAGAGAGAGAGAGAAAGAGAGAGAGAGAGAGAGAGAGAGAGAGAGAGAGAGAGAGAGAGAGAGAGAGAGAGAGAGAGAGAGAGAGAGAGAGAGAGAGAGAGAGAGAGAGAGAGAGAGAGAGAGAGAGAGAGAGAGAGAGAGAGAGAGAGAGAGAGAGAGAGAGAGAGAGAGAGAGAGAGAGAGAGAGAGAGAGAGAGAGCTTGGGTGACTGAACACTAAATTCCTAATTTTTGGTGATGTCAATTTCAGGTAAATTGACATGGTTTGCGAAGGTTCCATAGAGGGAAGTTAAAGCATATGGAAGAATGTTAGTTGGAGGCTACGGATAGGTCGATTTTGACCAGACCACACACTAGAAGGGGAAGGGACGACGACGTTTCGGTCCGTCCTGGACCATTCTCAAGTCGATCTTGCCAAGGAGCTTGCCAATCTACTTGAGAATGGTCCAGGACGAACCGAAACGTCGTCGTCCCTTCACCTTCTAGTGTGTAGAAGGTCTGGTCAACTTATTTTAGCCACGTTATTGTGACTCAACGCCTGCATACGGATAGGTCATTTCTGGAGCGGCGCATAACATCTAGAGGACGAGGGAGGATAGATTAGGATAAAAAAGAATAGTGGAGGGTACAACCTGACGTTGAATTACACCCAATGTGCCATACTGCTTTTAACACACAGGCCTTTTATGGAGTGCCCAGTCTAAAGTTATTGGACAGAGAGGTTTCAGTAAAGTATTCAGACAAGCATATGGGACTTACGATGTCCTCAAAGGGCTCACTTATCCATTTTTTCTGGTGCTGGTGGCGATCTGAAGGTCAGAGGAAATGTCATTATGAATGAATGTGGTCATGTTGATACCTGCTTGAAAGGTTATTTAATAGTTAATGGCTAGCCGCTGGTGTGGATGTGATCTGTGGGACCTACACAAAAGGCTGACCTTGATAAGGTTAACTGGAGTGAATGGAGGAAATGTTCAAGACGAAGCTTGGGTGTCCATCCTCCCACTCACACAAATAATTCTCAAACAAACAACATTCCTGACTTGAAAGGAATCACACGTCCAGCAAACTCGATCAACTCTTCTTAATAATAATAATAATAATAATAATAATAATAATAATAATAATTTATTTAGGAAAAGTACATAGTTGCAGAGTTACAGTACAAACATTGTGTTTGATTTAAAGATAGAGGTAGTACATACAATACCTAAAGCCACTAGTACGTATAGCGTTTCGGGCAAAATCTTTCTAATCTTTTTCAGGCACTCTCTTCTCTCTGACCACACTCCTACTTTTCCAGACGTATCAACTTAATCGTCAGGAAAGACAACTTACGAATGAGTGATGTACATAATAGAGTAGCAGACCACAGGACAGAATAATACATTTAGTGAGAGCAGGGACACTCCCAGCTGGACATTAAGACTTATGAAGGAACTACAGTCACACGAAGAAGGCTAACTGACAGACATACTGAATCCAACTGAAGTCAGATCAATGTTACTTGGGTTGTGACTCTGGATTAATTCCGAACAATTTCTGAATCTGTCGATAATGTATAACACTGAGGACATGTAGGTATATATTATTTCAATGTATGATTAGTTTATGTTTGTTCCACTTCTAATTGTCTTATCATCCTAATGTTATGATATATATATTGTACTAATGTGTGTCTTACTTACCGCTCAAATAGTAAACATCTCTTTGTTTTCACAAATATATATATATATATATATATATATATATATATATATATATATATATATATATATATATATATATATATATATATATATATATATATATATATATATATATATATATATATAATAATTCATTGTCTCGGGGGACAGGAAGCCAGAGTGTATTTATACACGTTTGGCTTTTATCGAGGTCCGCCTCAAAGGTCGACTTACTGACCCAGCCCAGGATGCAACCCCCACAACAATCCTGAGTAGGTACTCAGGATTAACTCCTGAGTACCTACTCACTGCTTGGTGAACAGATGCACTAGGTGAAAGGAAATGTGCCCAACCATTTCTGTCCCACCCCGGATTCGAACCTGGAATTCTCGATTGTGCGTCTAGAACGACACCTACTGCACTACAGAGGCCCCTTACGTACCTTTCAGTAAAATTTGGCATCTATAAATATATAACTATTAATGACAATGTCAGACCACGGAGGAAAATGAAACAGGAATTTCCTTAAGTACTTTCGTATATTAAATACATCTTCAGAAGGTATCATGTATTTAGGTATCATGTATTAGGTATCATGTATTAAGAAGGTATCATCTTCAGAAGGTATCATGTATTTAGGTATCATGTATTAGGTATCATGTATTAAGAAGGTATCATCTTCAGAAGGAAGATGTATTTAATATACGAAAGTACTTAAGGAAATTCCTGTTTCATTTTCCTCCGTGGCCTGACATTGTCACATTCTTAATCACGTGTTTATTTTCGTGATATACACACACAACTATTTATGATTAGTTATTGTTGCTTAAGATTCGCTACCTGGAAGAAAATGTTCCACGCAGCACGGGCTATGGTGATCCCGTAGTGGACTTTTATGATTAGTTTTGGTTTGATTTTGTGTGTTAGTCGTAGTGATCACCCAGAGTGTAATAGATAGTAAGGGAATAAGGGCATAATGTATACGGAGCCGCTGACCACCGTCTTAGAGTGTTGGACTACCCAGTCGAGCTGAAGGAAGTGTAAACAGAAGAAATAACCAGTACCAAGGGAAACGGAGACAACAGGAGGAGACAACAGGAGGAGACAACAGGAGGAGACAACAGGAGGAGACAACAGGAGGAGACAACAGGAGGAGACAACAGGAGGAGACAACAGGAGGAGACAACAGGAGGAGACAACAGGAGGAGACAACAGGAGGAGACAACAGGAGGAGACAACAGGAGGAGACAACAGACATCACGTGACAATGAGTACATAGCACAAACACACAGATGGTGCACAACCAACCCGTTCTCGCAAATTTAATAAGTCAGTATTGACTTATTAAATATGTGCATAGGTGACATACTTAACATAATAGATACCCTTAAAAAGCTTCATAGAAAACACCGACCTTACCTAACCTACTTAGTATGTTAAGATAAGCATCTTATTGCTTCGTAATTACAATTATTACCTAACCTATAATAGGTATAGGTTAAGTAATAATTGTAATTACGAAGCAATAAGATGCTTATCTTAAGATACTAACAAGGTTAGGTAAGGTCGGTGTTTTCTATGAATCTTTTTAAGGGTATCTATTATGTTTAGTATATCACCTATGCACGTAGTTAATAAGTCAATATTGACTTTACGAATTTGCGAGAACGGGTTGGCACAACAGTGCCCAGAAATGTAAAGCAAATACTACCTAGGATTAAACAGAAAACATAACCCTGGAAACACAAACCGAAACTGTCTCTATTTTCCGCTTGTTACAACTTGTAATAAAGTTGTTACATCTTGGCTTAACGTGTTTATGACGTATTAGAACGTTGTTACAACATGCTATATTGGTTGTTATAACTGGTTAGGTGGTGTTAAAACTTGTTCGAACGTTGTACCAACGTCGTAATTTCGGTGTATGTTTGGCGGGAAGGAGGCATAACCCGAGACGAGACTCAGTATACAGAGGCCAGCCAAGAATGAGAGAGGCAGTTTAAAAATGACGTAGCAACTGAAGCCCAAGAGCAGACCATACAACCTTACCCCACAACACCATGGGGAGAAACTTCAACGGTAAAGGATCAAGTTATTAAAAGTGACAGAGAAATCTGCGAAAAAACACGCACAAGGATAAGGATGTCACAAGAGATTAAAAAAAAAAAGGGGAAACTATTAAAGAGAAAGTAATTATTGAGGACGAAGAACAAATGCACCTGGAGGAATTACAGGTCAAGAAATAAACAAGGGAACTACCAAGAAACCTGGAAGACGGCATGCGTGATGTAATAGGTATGAGACGGGTCTCTAGAGCTGGATCTCGTCCATCAGAGGCACAACTAGATAATTGCATGCATTACACACATTCCTTGGAGGTGGCGACTAGAAACTTTTTAAGTTTCATAACATTAGTTCTGGCATAACTCATGCCAGAACTAAGAGGCATGAGTTATGAGGACAGGCTGCGTGAACTGCACCTCACGTCGCTGGAAGACAGAAGAGCTCGGGGAGACATGATCACCACATACAAAATACTCATGGGAATTGACAGGGTAGACAAGAATGGATTATTTAACACGGGTAGCACACGCACAAGGGGACACAGGTTGAAGCCGAGTACCCAAATGAGCTACTACCCAAGTTAGTAAATGGAATGCATTAGGCAGTGATGTGGTGGAAGCTGACTCCATACACATTTTCAAATGTAGATATGATAGAGCCCAGTAGGCTCAGGAATCTGTACACCAGTTGATTGACAGTTGAGAGGCGGGCCTAAAGAGCCAGAGCTCAACCCCCGCAGGCACAACTAGGTGAGCACACACACACAGGACAAAAACCCAACACACCAAAATTTTAACTTTTTCTGTAATTATTATGTACGCTAATTGTATTTTTTTTTAATCCCATTTGATTATACCATCTTTTGTTTGTTATAATAATGGCGTCTGAATGACCGCCGGCCCACACGGGTACAAAAAATTCACCTGTGAATAAAAACTCGAAAAAAGAGAGAGAGAAACCCAGAATTTTAATGTGTTTTTGAAGGGCTCACAAAAAATATATGGAGCCATTGTGCTGTACTTGTTTCAGGAGCTTCCTTGTGTTATTGTCTTGTTTAGATTATTGTTGATGTTGTTGTTGTTCATGTTGTTGTTGTTCATGTTGTTGTTGTTCATGTTGAAGGATGCAACACTGTGGGATTAAAAGGTGTGTTTTGCAAATGAATGCGCACCAGCACTCATACACATTCACTTACTCTATACATGCGTGTAAAATCATTTCGAAATTACGTACACGTAAGTGTGAGAGTCATCACGTTCGGAACACGTCAGGGATCAAGAGCCAGGGAGAGAAGGTCTCCACGTGGCAGGTCTGCCTCATGCTTCACCCACACGTCACGACACCCTCACGACACCCTCACGACACCCTCACGACCTTCTCCCTGTCTAAGGAGACAGAGATCAATGAGTGACAACATTGACTCATGGATTAACCAGGAGGCCAAGCCTTGGAGTCACAATAGCATGAGCCACTCTTGAACCAATATACAAAGACAAAACGATGAAGGGCCAACTGCGGGATCACCATAGCCCGTGCTACTTGGAACTTCTGTTCCAGGTAGCCAATCTTAAAACAACAACAACAACAGCTGAAGGGCCAGGAAAGCGTACCTTCAGTGCAAGAAGAGAAACGGTGAAGAACATTTGAAGATGACAGCAGACTATGCAAAGACCCGGCACAAGCCTGGATTATACCTGATCAACCAGGCTGTGACTCATACGTCAGGCTGCGAGCAGCCGCGTCCAACAGCCTGGTTGATCAGTCCGGCAACCAGGAGGCCTGGTCGACGACCGGGCCGCGGGGACGCTAAGCCCCGGAAGCACCTCAAGGTAACCTCAAGGTATGCTGTATCGTCACAGCCATGCCAGGAGGAAGGCAACAGAACAAGTGACGAAACTGATGAACACATTCATGGAGAATAACAGGGAAATGTGTGAGGAACTAAGAAATTCCAGGAGGTCTCTACAATAAAGCAAGGCAAAATGCCTGGACTGAGCGTATAAAATGTCACTCGAAATGAACCTGGAAGACCTTTAACTGGGACACTGCTAAAGGTATTAGAATACGATACAAAGGATATAAACTGGAGAAATTTAGATTCAAGAAAGACCTGGGTAAATACCAGTTTGTAAACAGAGTTGTTGATTAATGGAGTAAATTACCGAGGTAACATAGACATGGGACCCCTGGATTGTTTCAAGCGTAGGTTAGACAAATACAAGTTAGTTTGAGCGAAAATAACTAGGCGCTGCCTCGTATGGACCTATGGACATTGTGCACTTGCCATTATTGTTATGTTTTTATACTAAAATATAAAACGAAGCCCTCTGCTGGCCTCTTAACATGTTACACAGTAAGTTACGGGAACCAGAGAACTACCAGAAAGTTTGAAGACTCCGTGAAGACAAAGTGGTGTTACAGAGGCTACAGGAGAGCACCTCTGGAGAGGTACATGTGTACCGCCACACCACCTTTGGGCTCGGCACGACGCCTCTTCCCTCACTAACCTCATAGAATTCTATGCCAACATTACCTTAGAATTTGACACTGACCAAGGGGCATGACCCCAGAGCTTGACACTGACCAAGGGGCATGACCCCAGAGCGTGACACTGACCAAGGGGCATGACCCCAGAGCGTGACACTGACCAAGGGGCATGACGCAAGATCTTGACACTGACCAAGGGGCATGACCCCAGACCGTGACACTGACCAAGGAACATGACCCCAGACCGTGACACTGACCAAGGAACATGACCCCAGACCGTGACACTGACCAAGGAACATGACCCCAGACCGTGACACTGACCAAGTGGCATGACCCCAGAGCGTGTCACTGACCAAGGGGCATGACCCCAGAGCTTGACACTGACCAAGTGGCATGACCCCAGAGCGTGTCACTGACCAAGGGGCATGACCCCAGATCTTGACACTGACCAAGGGGCATGACCCCAGATCTTGACACTGACCAAGGGGCATGACCCCAGAGCTTGACACTGACCAAGGGGCATGACCCCAGAGCGTGACACTGACCAAGTAGCATGACCCCAGAGCGTGACACTGACCAAGTAGCATGACCCCAGAGCGTGACACTGACCAAGTAGCATGACCCCCAGAGCGTGACACTGACCAAGTAGCATGACACCAGAGCTTGACACTGACCAAGTAGCATGACACCAGAGCTTGACACTGACCAAGGGGTATGACCCCAGAGCTTGACACTGACCAAGGGGCATGACCCCAGAGCGTGACACTGACCAAGTAGCATGACCCCAGAGCGTGACACTGACCAAGTAGCATGACCCCAGAGCGTGACACTGACCAAGTAGCATGACACCAGAGCGTGACACTGACCAAGTAGCATGACACCAGATCTTGACACTGACCAAGTGGCATGACCCCAGAGCTTGACACTGACCAAGGGGCATGACCCCAGATCTTGACACTGACCAAGGGGCATGACCCCAGACCTTGACACTGACCAAGGGGCATGACCCCAGAGCTTGACACTGACCAAGGGGCATGACCCCAGAGCTTGACACTGACCAAGGGGCATGACACCAGAGCGTGACCCTGACCAAGGGGCATGACCCCAGAGCGTGACACTGACCAAGGGGCATGACCCCAGAGCGTGACACTGACCAAGGGGCATGACACCAGAGCGTGACACTGACCAAGGGGCATGACCCCAGACCGTGACACTGACCAAGGGGCATGACCCCAGATCTTGACACTGACCAAGGGGCATGACCCCAGATCTTGACACTGACCAAGGGGCATGACCCCAGATCTTGACACTGACCAAGGGGCATGACCCCAGATCTTGACACTGACCAAGGGGCATGACCCCAGATCTTGACACTGACCAAGGGGCATGACCCCAGAGCGTGACACTGACCAAGGGGCATGACCCCAGAGCGTGACACTGACCAAGGGGCATGACCCCAGAGCTTGACACTGACCAAGGGGCATGACCCCAGAGCGTGACACTGACCAAGGGGCATGACCCCAGATCTTGACACTGACCAAGTAGCATGACCCCAGATCTTGACACTGACCAAGGGGCATGACCCCAGACCGTGACACTGACCAAGGGGCATGACCCCAGAGCGTGACACTGACCAAGTAGCATGACCCCAGATCTTGACACTGACCAAGGGGCATGACCCCAGAGCTTGACACTGACCAAGGAACATGACCCCAGAGCTTGACACTGACCAAGTAGCATGACACCAGATCTTGACACTGACCAAGTAGCATGACACCAGAGCTTGACACTGACCAAGATGCATGACCCCAGAGCTTGACACTGACCAAGTAGCATGACACCAGATCTTGACACTGACCAAGTAGCATGACCCCAGAGCTTGACACTGACCAAGTAGCATGACACCAGAGCTTGACACTGACCAAGGGGCATGACACCAGATCTTGACACTGACCAAGTAGCATGACCCCAGAGCTTGACACTGACCAAGTAGCATGACACCAGAGCGTGACACTGACCAAGGGGCATGACCCCAGAGCTTGACACTGACCAAGTAGCATGACCCCAGAGCTTGACACTGACCAAGTAGCATGACACCAGAGCGTGACACTGACCAAGGGGCATGACCCCAGATCTTGACACTGACCAAGGAACATGACCCCAGAGCTTGACACTGACCAAGTGGCATGACACCAGAGCTTGACACTGACCAAGGGGCATGACCCCAGAGCGTGACACTGACCAAGGGGCATGACCCCAGAGCGTGACACTGACCAAGGGGCATGACCCCAGAGCGTGACACTGACCAAGAGGCATGACCCCAGAGCGTGACACTGACCAAGGGACATGACCCCAGAGCGTGACACTGACCAAGGGGCATGACCCCAGAGCTTGACACTGACAAAGGGGCATGACCCCAGATCTTGACACTGACAAAGGGGCATGACCCCAGATCTTGACACTGACCAAGGAGCATGACCCCAGAGCTTGACACTGACCAAGGGGCATGACCCCAGATCTTGACACTGACAAAGGGGCATGACCCCAGATCTTGACACTGACCAAGGGGCATGACCCCAGATCTTGACACTGACCAAGGGGCATGACCCCAGAGCTTGACACTGACCAAGGGGCATGACCCCAGATCTTGACACTGACCAAGGGGCATGACCCCAGATCTTGACACTGACCAAGGGGCATGACCCCAGATCTTGACACTGATCAAGGGGCATGACCCCAGAGCTTGACACTGACCAAGGAACATGACCCCAGAGCGTGACACTGACCAAGGGGCATGACCCCAGAGCGTGACACTGACCAAGGGGCATGACCCCAGAGCGTGACACTGACCAAGGGGCATGACCCCAGATCTTGACACTGACCAAGGGGCATGACCCCAGATCTTGACACTGACCAAGGGGCATGACCCCAGATCTTGAAACTGACCAAGGGGCATGACCCCAGATCTTGACACTGACCAAGGGGCATGACCCCAGATCTTGACACTGACCAAGGGGCATGACCCCAGAGCTTGACACTGACCAAGGAACATGACCCCAGAGCGTGACACTGACCAAGGGCATGACCCCAGAGCGTGACACTGACCAAGGGGCATGACCCCAGAGCGTGACACTGACCAAGGGGCATGACCCCAGATCTTGACACTGACCAAGGGGCATGACCCCAGATCTTGACACTGACCAAGGGGCATGACCCCAGATCTTGACACTGACCAAGGGGCATGACCCCAGATCTTGACACTGACCAAGGGGCATGACCCCAGATCTTGACACTGACCAAGGGGCATGACCCCAGAGCTTGACACTGACCAAGGAACATGACCCCAGAGCGTGACACTGACCAAGGGGCATGACCCCAGAGCGTGACACTGACCAAGGGGCATGACCCCAGAGCGTGACACTGACCAAGGGGCATGACCCCAGATCTTGACACTGACCAAGTAGCATGACCCCAGAGCTTGACACTGACCAAGGGGCATGACCCCAGACCGTGACACTGACCAAGGGGCATGACCCCAGATCTAGACACTGACCAAGGGGCATGACCCCAGACCGTGACACTGACCAAGGGGCATGACCCCAGATGTAGACACTGACCAAGAGGCATGACCCCAGAGCTTGACACTGACCAAGGAACATGACCCCAGATCTAGACACTGACCAAGAGGCATGACCCCAGAGCTTGACACTGACCAAGGGGCATTAACCGAGATCTTGGCACTTACGGGTGAGAATATCTTGAGCTTCCTCATCCCTTTGTGTGTATTTTACCTCAATAAACTTATTTCACTTACAAAAGTGTATTACGTGAGAACTTGCCACGAAGGCAGGAGCACCGTCTAAGATAATTCATCAAACTAGGGAGCCAACAGCTGGCTAAAAAGCAAATGAATAAAATATCTTCATTCATCACAATTCCCAGCGAGACTTGGCGGACATGTTATTTGCATACACTGGACGACTCTTCTTCAGCTGTGGTCGTGGTGGCGGCCCGCTTGCTGTGGTGGTCGTGGCGGCCCGCTTGCTGTGGTGGTCGTGGTGGCGGCCCGCTTGCTGTGGTGGTCGTGGCGGCCCGCTTGCTGTGGTGGTCGTGGCGGCCCGCTTGCTGTGGTGGTCGTGGTGGCGGCCCGCTTGCTGTGGTGGTCGTGGCGGCCCGCTTGCTGTGGTGGTCGTGGCGGCCCGCTTGCTGTGGTGGTCGTGGCGGCCCGCTTGCTGTGGTGGTCGTGGCGGCCCGCTTGCTGTGGTGGTCGTGGCGGCCCGCTTGCTGTGGTGGTCGTGGCGGCCCGCTTGCTGTGGTGGTCGTGGCGGCCCGCTTGCTGTGGTGGTCGTGGCGGCCCGCTTGCTGGTGGTCGTGGCGGCCCGCTTGCTGTGGTGGTCGTGGCGGCCCGCTTGCTGTGGTGGTCGTGGCGGCCCGCTTGCTGTGGTGGTCGTGGCGGCCCGCTTGCTGTGGTGGTCGTGGCGGCCCGCTTGCTGTGGTGGTCGTGGCGGCCCGCTTGCTGTGGTGGTCGTGGCGGCCCGCTTGCTGTGGTGGTCGTGGCGGCCCGCTTGCTGTGGTGGTCGTGGCGGCCCGCTTGCTGTGGTGGTCGTGGCGGCCCGCTTGCTGTGGTGGTCGTGGCGGCCCGCTTGCTGTGGTGGTCGTGGCGGCCCGCTTGCTGTGGTGGTCGTGGCGGCCCGCTTGCTGTGGTGGTCGTGGCGGCCCGCTTGCTGTGGTGGTCGTGGCGGCCCGCTTGCTGTGGTGGTCGTGGCGGCCCGCTTGCTGTGGTGGTCGTGGCGGCCCGCTTGCTGTGGTGGTCGTGGCGGCCCGCTTGCTGTGGTGGTCGTGGCGGCCCGCTTGCTGTGGTGGTCGTGGCGGCCCGCTTGCTGTGGTGGTCGTGGCGGCCCGCTTGCTGTGGTGGTCGTGGCGGCCCGCTTGCTGTGGTGGTCGTGGCGGCCCGCTTGCTGTGGTGGTCGTGGCGGCCCGCTTGCTGTGGTGGTCGTGGCGGCCCGCTTGCTGTGGTGGTCGTGGCGGCCCGCTTGCTGGTGGTCGTGGCGGCCCGCTTGCTGTGGTGGTCGTGGCGGCCCGCTTGCTGTGGTGGTCGTGGCGGCCCGCTTGCTGTGGTGGTCGTGGCGGCCCGCTTGCTGTGGTGGTCGTGGCGGCCCGCTTGCTGTGGTGGTCGTGGCGGCCCGCTTGCTGTGGTGGTCGTGGCGGCCCGCTTGCTGCCGTCGTGGCCACTTACTGTGGTCGTGGCCACTTACTGTCGTCGTGGCCACTTACTGCCGTCGTGGCCACTTACTGCCGTCGTGGCCACTTACTGCCGTCGTGGCCACTTACTGCCGTCGTGGCCACTTACTGCCGTCGTGGCCACTTACTGCCGTCGTGGCCACTTACTGTCGTCGTGGCCACTTACTGTCGTCGTGGCCACTTACTGTCGTCGTGGCCACTTACTGTGGTCGTGGCCACTTACTGTGGTCGTGGCCACTTACTGTGGTCGTGGCCACTTACTGTCGTCGTGGCCACTTACTGTCGTCGTGGCCACTTACTGTGTCGTGGCCACTTACTGTCGTCGTGGCCACTTACTGTGGTCGTAGCCACTTACTGTCGTCGTGGCCACTTACTGTCGTCGTGGCCACTTACTGTATCGTGGCCACTTACTGTCGTCGTGGCCACTTACTGTGGTCGTAGCCACTTACTGTCGTCGTGGCCACTTACTGTCGTCGTGGCCACTTACTGTCGTCGTAGCCACTTACTGTGGTCGTGGCCCACTTAACTGGTCCTCGTGCCCTATTCTTCTCGGAATTAATCTCAAGCAAAAGAAAGTAAGCCCATAGTGATGGTAGCAGTAGTAGTAATAGTAGTAGTAGTAATAGTAGTAGTAGTAATATTGGTAGTGGCAGTAGTACTTTAGAAGTAATTAAAACTTTATAGAAGTAGTAAAAGAAAATATCTTAGAAGGAAGATCAGGTTTACAAATATAATGATATCTAATATTTTGCTGGTTAAATGATCTATTCAAATACTGTGTGAGGTCAGGTCATCCATCCTTATCCTTGCCGGTGAGGCAAGGATAGTAGTGTGGGAAGAGAGCCTTGCGGGTCTCCATCCTGACCTCATCTCATAGAAAAAGGATCTGTAGCAATTTCAGTGAAGGTAGTTCATCTCCTGATCTCCCAGCATCCATCTTCGGAATTTTAAATTGTGTCAGTTATCTGTTTTTAGGAATATGCTCATTCTCTCTCTCTCTCTCTCTCTCTCTCTCTCTCTCTCTCTCTCTCTCTCTCTCTCTCTCTCTCTCTCTCACCTGTCCATTAATTAGTCCTGGGTGGTGAGAGGTGCGGCAGTAGCCCAGGTAGGGGGGTGGCTTGGAAGGCCATTTTCCTGTACGTTGTCCGAGGTTCACACTTATTTTAGGATGGGGTGGAGAAATGGAGAAGGTGGTGGTGGCGGACTCTCATCCAGGAGAGAATACTGGAGGGGAGGGGGGGGGGGGGTGTTGTTAGTGTGTCTAACTTCTGACTAATCTTGTCTAAACCCTTGAAGTTACACACAATACGCCTGGCTTACGCTTCCACCACCCCCCACACACCCACACACACACACCAAAGAGCCAGAGCTCAACCCCTGCAAGCACAACTAGGAGAGTACACACACACACAGTATATTGTGTACACAAACCTATCACATTTACCCAAGTTTTTCAAGCTCTGGGAAGTACTGTGTGACCTCCCCATAACCCACAACACACCTGTCATCAAGCCTAGCAGTAAAATAGGTACCTGGGTGTTAGTCAGCTGTCACGGGCTGCTTCCTGGGGGGTGGAGGCCTGGTCGAGGACCGGGCCGCGGGGACACAAAGAACCGAAATCATCTCAAGATAACCTCAAGAAGGGTGTTTCTGGGCAGACTCAAAGTAACATTTCTCTCGGTGACAACACAAGAAACAGAAAGCAAGCATAAAAGTTAGTGTCATCCCAGGAAAAGAAAACGGGAGCGAGAGTCGTCGTGTCAGCTGACTGTGTCACAAAGTTTAAATCACACCGACAATTTGCATTCTTTATTGACAAACTTTAAACTGCTTTTGTTCACAGAGGAGATCGTGCATTTTGGGACCAACATACAAGAACACATGTAGTAGTTTTTGTAGCTTTTAAAAGGCTTTGTCTGACTATATATTTTCTCAATTTTTATTTTATCTATATCTTTAAAAGCTATATCTCACCGGTGTTGTATTCTAGACGTTTGTGGCTAGTCTCATCAAACTTTGCAGGATGACTGTTGGGTATAGGGGGACGGTCATAGGTGGGTCGGGGTTCGCCCCCTATGGTCGATAAGTCAAGAGGTGATGATGAGTCTTATAGCATTTGTTCGTTATATTATCCAGACTAACATATGTTAAAAGTAAGTTAATATATAAACATGTTAAAAAGCCACAAGAGAGACGACTCATATTACCAGCATTTTGAGACTCATTCAGCGACTGAATTTTTTTAAATATTTAATATATAATATATATTGTATAATATAAAATACATACTATTATGTTATATAATGAACAAATCCACAGGAGCCGTGATGAGGGTTCGAACCTATGTACAGGGTGTTCCCAGGCGCGGTGTAGTCGTCTATACCACGACAAGGTCAAAAGAAAGAGGAAGAACTACTGGACGACAGAGCCCGCGTGCATGGGGGGGGGGGGGGGATTGTGTGAAAGCCCGGTTAGGCTTAAGTGGAAGCCTCAGGTTTCTTGAGGGTGCAGTAGTACCCCAGGTTGCAATTCTTTTCACCATGTTGTGGCCCAGTCGACTATCAAGTGCATTTGGGAACACCCAGCGCATAGGTTCGAATTTCATCACGGTTCCTGTCGATATATATATCATATATATATATATATATATATATATATATATATATATATATATATATATATATATATATATATATATATATATATATATATATATATGTGTGTGTATATCACGAAAATAAACACGTGATTAAAAATGTGACAATGTCAGACCACGGAGGAAAATGAAACAGGAATTTCCTTAAGTACTTTCGTATATTAAATACATCTTCAGAAGGAATCATTCCTTCTGAAGATGTATTTAATATACGAAAGTACTTAAGGAAATTCCTGTTTCATTTTCCTCCGTGGTCTGACATTGTCTATATATTATATATATATATATATATATATATATATATATATATATATATATATATATATATATATATATATATATATATATATATATATATATATATATATATATTATATATGAATATATGAGCCCTGAAGAATTCGAACGGGATGAGCCAGAGCCTCCATGCCCCTTGGCGTGGCCACTAATATAACCACTAAGCCACTGACTGTACAAAAGTATTGGAAAGTCGTCTGGCTCTTAACTCCAATACCCGACAGCGCTCCGGAATAATTCTGGGCACATATGTCATCACATCACCTCAGCATGCTAGAGCCGCACGAGCGTCATTTGTGCGTCACGCTTGACGCACAAATGATGCGTCACGGAGAGCTTCGTTTCATTCCGTTACCACTTGAGTGACGGAGGCAGGTGTGTGTTACCAACCGGTCCTCTTAAAAATAACGTCGCTTTTGGGCGTTTACCCGTATGTCCGAAAGTGGACGTAATTTGAAAATGAAAAAAAAAATGAGAATAAATTTGGGATTATTTTTTCAACAACAGTAAGTTAAGGTTCCTCTGATAGGTTAGGTGTGCAGGAAATTCTCATAAAGTTTCAAAACGTTATGAAAAACGTTAATCGAAAGTTTCCTCTCCTGACCTTACCGAGTAAGCCGGACGACTAACAGAAAACGGGACAGTACGTCACTTTTGTGAGGCGATTTCATTTCAAATTACGTCCACTTTTGGCCATAGCGCGCATACCAGCCAAAAGTGACGTTATTTTTAACAGGACAGGTTGTTACACAAGTCACTACGTAGTCCTAAAGGCTTGCTGTCTATGATAATAACTTAATCATACATAAGCTTTTGCTCTAAAAGGCAGAAAAATCGATGCTCACAAAGGAGAGTTGTTGCACAAGGCAGCAGCAATTTTTGTCGCTTCCATTTGTGCAATCCAAAAAGATGAGAGATCTACCTTGATCTGAAAGTTTCACGTGTGCTTCACTGGTGGGCTGAAGTTCAAGAAGTTCCTCTGCCAATCCTTCAGGGGTCTTCAGGAGCATCAACAAGCTGAAGGGATTTACAACCCAACTGACACTATGTGAAACAAACTCTGGGATGTCACAAGAGAACCGCTTGTTGGGTTTGGTCGGATTCCCTGTAACTGATTCCTTAATGTCGTAAAGACTGAGATCTTCACAATTGTCCCCAAACTCCTGCTAGCTTTGGAAAAGCGGCTAGCTTTTTGGTACCACTTTCTTGTACCAGTACAGAAGCTCTGATCCAAATGATGAAACCTTTTCTCTTGCTGAAATGATATTGATGTTTTCCCGCTTGTAATTCCTTGTTCAGTTAATTCACATGCCAAAGATCTCGGCTAAATATGCGAGAGGTGCACGCCAGGAGGAGGTTCTCAACTTGTCAGCAAAAGGCATGTTCTTGATCCACCAGAAAGATTTCTAGTTCAGGGTCTAGTTCTAGCTCACAATCGACTTGAGAATGGTCCAGGACGGACCGAAACGTCGTCGTCGTCCCTTCACCTTCTAGTGTGTGGTCTGCTCAACATTTCTAGTTCAGCTCTGAGAGCCCACACTGGATTGAGAACATTTCCATGCAAAAGCCACCTTACTTCTGCGTTAAATACGAGGCCTTGATTACTCAGCCTCGCCATCCAAGTCACGAAATAGCCGCCCCCAAGGGTGGAACTGCTGACTCTCCACTGGTTGCAACCCCATAACATGCTGACTAACTCCTGAGTACCTACTGACTGCTAGGTGAACAGGAGCATTAGGTAATAGGAAATGCGCACAACCATTTCCGGTCCAGCCCAGGATTCGAAACCTCGACCTCCCGAGTGCGGGTCGAGAATAAACCCGACTGCATGTCCAGGGGCCAGATTCACGAAGCAGTCACGCAAGCACGTACGAACCTGTACGTCTTTTCTCAATCTTTGGCGACTTTGTTTACAATTATTAAACAGTTAACGAGCTCTGAAACACCAGCAGGCTGTTTATAACAGTAACAACGGTTGATTTGGAGGTTTTCATTCTTGTAAACTGTTTAATAAATGTAACCAAAGCCGTCAAAGATTGAGGAAAGATGTACACGTTCGTAAATACTTGCGTAACTGCTTTGTTGTGAATCTGGTCCCAGGGGCCAGATTCACGAAAGGACTTACGCAAGCACTTACGAATGTTTACATCTTTCCTCAATCTTTGACGGCTTTGGTTACATTTATTAAACAGTTTACAAGCATGAAAACGTCCCATTTAACTGTTGTTATTGTTATAAACAGCCTCCTGGTGTTTCGGAGCTCATTAACTGTTTAATAATTGTAAACAAAGCCGCCAAAGATTGAGAAAAGATGTACAGGTTCGTAAGTGCTTTCGTGAATCTGGCCCCTGGACTCTAGAGACCGCTGATGATGGTATATCTTTCAAGTTGGCTTTCACAGTTCCCGCCTTGCGATCGCCCTTTGCAAATTCTCGCGGTATTCCCAGAGTGTGGAAGACAGATGCGAGTGTAAATTTTCCTAGTGATCCTTCAGACTATTTATTTTTTGAAAGACTGACCTGCATGACGCGAGACCGTCGCTCTACCGTCCAACCCAAGAAAACAAACAGAAAATATTGTAAAGCTTTGAACAGATATTCCTAAGAAACAATGGTTGTAATTTAAGTCCTCAACGCTTTATCTACAGACAGAATACTTTGACAAAAATTGTAATTTGACGAGACCTGTTCATATGTCACGTTGCCATAGACAATATGACTGATAATAGCCATAATATGCCTCGAGGGGGTTGCCATAATAAAAATTGAACTAAACTATTTGAACATGGCAACAGTTATGGTATCACTTTCGTGTATTATATACATGCAGTCTCAATGAAAAATCTTGCATGATATTTTTACTGTAGGTTCAGTAGTTTTGAACAGATAAAATATCACTGTTTATCAAACAAAAATGTCACAACTCATGATATATAAAATATCATAGAAATGTTACATACTTTTATTACTTTTTACACCTTAATTACCTTGAAAATATTTTCATGTTTGGGTGATTTACCCGCACATCTCCCCGTGTGTTCCCCGACCTGGTGGGTGGTGGTTGTTGTTGTTTAAGATTCGCTACTTGGAACAAGAAGTTCCAAGTAGCACGGGCTATGGTGAGCCCGAACCTGGTGGGGGCAGCGTAGTAGTGGTGGGGGCGGCGGTGTGGAGTAGCCAGGTGTTGAGACCCCCACCCCTAACCTCAGTACATTAAGGATATCCTTTGTTTGGACTGCCTGGGTGTAGGGTAGTCTCTGTCCTCAGTGTGTGTGTGTGTGTGTTTACTAGTTGTGTACTAGTTGTGTTTTTGCGGGGGTTGAGCTTTGCTCTTTCGGCCCGCCTCTCAACTGTCAATCAACTGTTTACTAACTACTATTTTTTTTTTCCACACACACACACACACACACACCCCAGGAAGCAGCCCGTGACAGCTGACTAACTCCCAGGTACCTATTTACTGCTAGGTAACAGGGGCACTTAGGGTGAAAGAAACTTTGCCCATTTGTTTCTGCCTCGTGCGGGAATCGAACCCGCGCCACAGAATTACGAGTCCTGCGCGCTATCCACCAGGCTACGAGGCTCCTCCACCAGGCTACGAGGCCCCCCACCAGGCTACGAGGTGTACGAGGTGTGTCCACCAGTGTGTGTGTGTGTGTGTGTGTGTGTACGAGGTGTGTGTGTGTGTGTGTGTGTACTCACCTAGTTGTGCTTGCGGGGGATGAGCTCTGGCTCTTTGGTCCCGCCTCTCAACTGTCAATCAACTGGTGTACAGATTCCTGAGCCTACTGGGCTCTATCATATCTACATTTGAAACTGTGTATGGAGTCAGCCTCTACCACATCACTGCCTAATACATTCCATCTGTTAACTACTCTGACAGTGAAAAAGTTCTTTCTGAAGTCCCTGTGGCTCATTTAGGTACTCAGTTTCCACCCGTGTCCCCTAGTTCGCGTACCAATCGTGTTAAACAGTTTATTTTTATCTATCCTGTCAATTTGTCAATTCCTCGGAGAATTTTGTTGGTGGTGATCATGTCTCCCATTACTCTTCTGTCTTCCAGTGTCGTGAGGTGCATTTCCCGCAGCCTTTCCTCGTAACTCATGCCTCTTAGTTCTGGGACTAGCTTAGTGATGCTATGGAAGAAACAAAACGCTGATGTAATTTACACAGATTTCGCAAAAGCTTTTGACAAATGTGACCATGGTGTTATTGCACATAAAATGCGTTCAAAAGGAATTACCGGGAAAATAGGCAGATGGATCTACAATTTCCTGACTAACAGAACCCAATGTGTAATAGTCAACAAAATAAAATCCGGTCCATCAACCGTGAAGAGCTCAGTCCCCCAGGGTACTGTGCTTGCTCCAGTACTTTTTCTCATCCTCATATCGGACATAGACAAGAACACAACCTATAGCACTGTATCATCCTTTGCAGATGACACTAGGATTTTCATGAGAGTTGGCAACATAGAGGACACGGCAAACCTCCAATCAGATGTAGATCAGGTCTTTCTATGGGCTACAGAAAATAATATGGTGTTTAACGAGGATAAGTTCCAACTCATGCGCTACGGAAAAATTGAAAATATAAAAACGGAAACCACGTACAAAACTCAGGCAAATCATAACATAGAACAAAAAGGCAATGTAAAGGATCTGGGTGTACTCATGTCGGAAGACCTTACCTTTAAAGAACACAATAAAGTAGCCGTCACAACTGCAAGAAAAATGACAGGTTGGATAACAAGAACTTTTCACACTAGAGATGCTATACCGATGATGATACTTTTCACAACGCTTGTGCTCTCTAGAGTGGAGTACAGCTGCACAATGACAGCCCCTTTCAAAGCTGGGGAAATTGCTGACCTGGAGAGCGTGCAGAGATCCTTTACTGCTAGAATGCACTCAGTAAAACATCTAAATTACTGGGACCGACTAAAGAGCCTAAATCTGTATTCTCTTGAGCGCAGGCGGGAGAGATACATAATAATTTACACGTGGAAAATAATAGAGGGGCTGGTCCCAAACCTGCACACAGAAATAACATCACATGAGACCAGAAGACATGGCAGGATGTGCAGAATACCCCCGTTGAAAAGCAGAGGTGCAACAGGTACTCTGAGAGAGAACTCTATCAACATCAGAGGCCCGAGACTGTTCAACACGCTTCCGCTACACATAAGGGGCATAACTGGCAGACCCCTCACAGTGTTCAAGAGAGAACTGGATAAGCACCTCCAAAGAATACTTGATCAACCAGGCTGTGACTCATACGTCAGGCTGCGAGCAGCCGCGTCTAACAGCCTGGTTGATCAGTCCAGCAACCAGGAGGCCTGGTCGACGACCGGGCCGCGGGGACGCTAAGCCCCGGAAGCACCTCAAGGTAAGGTAGTGGCATACCTCTGAACTTTTTTCAAGCATCGCCTTGTGCTTGACAAGGTACGGGCTCCATGCTGGGGCCGCATACTCCAGGATTGGTCTTACATATGTGGTGTACAAGGTTCTGAATGATTCCTTACACAGGTTCCTGAACGCCGTTCTGATGTTAGCCAGCCTCGCATATGCCGCAGACGTTATTCTCTTTATGTGGGCTTCAGGAGACAGGTTTGGTGTGATATCAACACCTAGATCTTTCTCTCTGTCCGTTTCTTTAAGTACTTCATCTCCTATTCTGTATCCTGTGTCTGGCCTGTTTCCACCGCCTAGTTTGCATTTACACCTTGCATTTAATCGGCTTGAACTTTAGTAGCCATTTGTCAGCCCATTCATTCAGTCTGTTTTGGTCATCTTGTAACCACCTACTATCTTCCTCTGTTTTAACCCTCATAATTTCTGCATCATCAGCAAACAATGAGAGGAACGCTTCTATACCCTCTAGGAGATCATTCACATATATCAGAAACAGTATAGGTCCAAGGACTGAACACTGCGGGACTCCACTGATGACGTTTCGCCAATCTAAGACTCGCCCCTCACAGTCACTCGTTGTCTTTTGTTGCTTAGGTACTCCCTAATCCAATGCAGTACCTTTCCTTTCACTCCAGCCTGCATGTCCGGCTTTTTCGCTAGCCTCCTGTGTGGTACTGTGTCAAAGGCTTTCTGGCAATCCAAAAATATGCAGTCTGCTGACCCCTCTCTTTCTTGCCTGACTTTTGTTGCCTGGTCGTAGAATTCAATTAATCCTGTGTGACAGGACTTGCCATCCCTGAACCCATGTTGATGCTTTGTTACAAAGTTCTTTCACTCCAGATGTTCCATTAGCTTTCTTCGCACAATCTTCTCTATCAGCTTGCATGGTGCAAGTTAGGGACACTGGCCTGTTGTTCAGTGCTTCCTGTTTATCCCCTTTCTTGTATATCGGGACTACATTAGTCGTCTTCCAAATTTTTGGCAGTTCCCTCTGTTATTAGTAATTTGTTATACACCATAGGGAGTGGCAGTCACAGTGCTTCCGCTCCTTCCTTCAGTATCCAAGGGGAAATTCCATCTGGGCCTATAACCTTTGACACATCCAAATCTAGCAACAGTTTCCTTACTTCCCCACTGGTAATCTCAAAGTCTTCTAGTGGGTCTTGGTTAACTATTCCTTCTCTTATCTCTGAAACTTGTCCTTGCTCTAATGTGAAGACCACCTGGAATTTCTTATCCAGTTCCTCACACACTTCCTTGTCATTTATAGTGAATCTGTCTGCCCCTATTCTCAATTTCATTATCTGTTTTTTTACTGTTGTTTTTCTCCTGATGTGGCTATGCAGCAATTTAGGTTGAGTCTTTGCCTTGCTTGCGATGTCGTTTTCATATTGCCCTTCTGCCTCTCTTCTCATCCTGACGTATTCATTCCTGGCACTCTGGTATCTTTCTCTGCTCTCAAATGTCCTGTTATTTTTATAGTTTCTCCATGACCTTTTACTTTTCTGCTTAGCTAGCCTACATCTCTGATTAAACCATGGGTTTCTCATCTTTATTTCATTGTTTTCTTTTTGGACCGGGACAAACTTGTTCGCTGCGTCCTTGCACTGCTGCGTGATGTAGTCCATCATGTCTTGGGCCGTGTTTTGCCTGAGCTCTGTTTCCCATGTTATATATGTTAAGAGTTTTCTTATCTCCTCGTAGTTTCCCTTTCGGAAAGCCAGCCTTTTGTTTTCAGTTCCCCTCCTCGAGTTCATTAACCCTTCTTCAACCAGATACTCAAACGTCAGTACACTGTGGTCGCTCATTCCTACTGGGGCCTCGAAACCGATTTCTCTTATGTCGGAGTCGTTCAGAGTGAAGACTAGGTCGAGTCTCGCTGGTTCATCGTTTCCTCTCATCCTTGTGGGTTCCCTGACATGTTGGCTTAAGAAGTTTCTTGTAGCCACCTCCAATAGTTTAGCCCTCCATGTATCTTCACCTCCATTGCAGTTCCTTGCTCTCCCAGTCTATCTTTCTGTGACTGAAGTCCCCCATGATGAGCAGGTGGGATCTATTTCTACAGGCAGCAGTGGCTGCCCTCTCAATTATAGTGTTAACTGCCATGTTGTTGTCATACTCTTTCCTGGGTCTTCTGTCATTTGGTGGAGGGTTATATATCACTACTACTTCTGCTCTTAGTCCTCCAATTGTTATGGTGCCTGTTATGTAGTCTCTGAATCCCTCGCAGCTCGGGGTAACCATATCCTTGAAACTAAATTCCTTTCTCATTAGTAGGGTCACTCCACCACCTCCCCTTCCTTCCCTCTCTTTCCTTATTACAGTGTAGTCCTGGGGAAACACCACATTTGTTATGATTCCTGAGAGTTTTGTTTCAGTGAGTCCGATTACATCTGGGTTCACTTCTGATACAGATGGCTCACCCTGTCCATGGAGGACAAAAGAAAATTTATATGTGCTGCTTAGCATTAATGTGTGGCCACGTCTGTGGTAGAAAATAATAATAATAATAATAAATCCTATGCTCTTTCCCTTAGATCACTTGCCTTGCTTGTAATTCCGTCTTTGTTCGAGTACGTCACCCTAAAACTGACTCTCTTCTGTCCTTTCTTAGTTTCTGGTGGTTTCCCTGTAGCAGGGGAAACAGTGTGTCTGGGATGGGAGAGCCGAGGAAGGGGGACCTGGGAGATCTGGGGTGTGAGGGGGGGGGGGCTGGGAGGACCTGATACGAGGAGGGATGTGGGAGGGCTTAGGGGGGTGGGGGAGAAGAGAGAGCTTGGGGGTGGGGGAGAGGGGGAGGCTTGGGGGAGAGGGGGAGAATGGGAGGCTTGGTGGTACAGGAGGGAGGGCTTGGGGGGAGGGGGAGAAGGGGGGACTTGGGTGGGGGGGCTTAAGAGGAGGGAGGACATGGAGTGGGGGGGTGTGGAAGGGAGGGCTGAGGGAGTTGTGGAAGAGGGGGAGTAGGGAGGACATAAGGAGGGGGAGAAAGGAGGGCTTAGGGGCTTGGGGGGTGGGGGAGAAGGGAGGACTTGGGGGGTGGGGGAGAAAGGAGGACTTGGGGGGTGGCAGAGAAGGGAGATCTTGGGGAAGGGGAAGTAGGGGGAGGGTGCCCTAGGTGGGCATCTAATGGGGGGCTGGTAGGGTTTGGGACAGTTAGAACGTCCATTGGTTGGAAGGTAGGGGTGGTGCTTCTCTCACTGTGGCTGTTTAACTGCTCGTGGAGGGTTCCCCACTCCCCTCTAGGATTGTAGGGTTCGGGGCTGTGGTTCACCGATTCCTTTCTTTCTCCCTGCACTCCCTCCTTGCGTTTGCCACCCTGATTCTCTCGTCCCTTGTCATATCCCTCTGCAGGAATACTTTTTTGAACTTCAGTACCTATGCTAGTCCGCTCTTCCTTGCCAACAATTCCTCTTTAGTGTTCTCGCTCGTAAATACTGCCTTTATCAATCGGTCTCTGTCTTTGTTGTACTGTCCGAGCCTGAAAACCTTTTCAATATTCTGGTCAGCCCTCTCCATATGGGATCCCTTTAAGGATCTCATTAACTTCGTTTTTGTCCTTGTCTCTCCTTTCCACTGGACTGGACCCTTTTTGCCCTTAATGCCTATTATTACTACTGCTCTTTTTCGCTCTATCAGCCTGCTAGTACATCTAGCTGCTTACAAGTGTGTGTGTGGGGGTTTGTTTCTGTGTGTGTGTGTGTGTGTGTG
The DNA here is from genome assembly GCF_020424385.1 of Procambarus clarkii. NCBI lineage: Eukaryota > Metazoa > Arthropoda > Malacostraca > Decapoda > Cambaridae > Procambarus > Procambarus clarkii. Next base: position 27,814 of record NW_025552354.1, read on the forward strand.
TGTGTGTGTGTGTGTGTGTGTGTGTGTGTGTGTTAGTTACTCACCTAGTTGTACTCACCTAGTTGTGCTTGTGGGGGTTGAGCTCTGGCTCTTTGGTCCCGCCTCTCAACCGTCAATCAACGGGTGTACAGGTTCCTGAGCCTATTGGGTTCTATCATATCTACACTTGAAACTGTGTATGGAGTCAGCCTCCACCACATCACTTCCTAATGCATTCCATTTGTCAACCACTCTGACACTAAAAAAGTGTGTGTGTGTGTGTGTGTGTGTGTGTGTGTGTGTGTGTGTGTGTGTGTGTGTGTGTGTGTTTGGAACTATTAACCTAACTCTCGGCCGGGATTGAGATTCAGCTGAAGAGTGAAGATTGCGTGAATCCCGAACCGAAAGGATTTTGTTTACCAAATCTGCGATTTCTTACTTTCGCTATTAGAACTTGCCCAAACTACTTACTCCCTTACTAGAAGGTAGTTCACAACTACGTCCTGTAGGGCGCTTTACTAGAGCTCACATTAGTGTTCATTAATAACTTAGTTTATTTCCTTAATCACACCCTTCTAGTCTTTCTTACTAGGATAGTTAATAGGACTACGGGCTCACCATAGCCCGTGCTACTTGCCCCGCTCCTGTGCCAGGTAAGTTACGGACTCACCATAGCCTGTGCTTCTTGGAACTTGTTCAGAGTAGCTGAATCTATAACAACAACAACAACAGTTAATAGGAAGTCCTCTCGCCCCATCACAAAAAAGATTATTCTTATAAGGATCATGTATGTTGCGAACATGGCACGTCACTCAGGGCTGGTCTTCTCCCAAGGACTGGCCAGCCCCGCTGCCCTCTTGTTTATAATGTTCCGCCCTTCATTGTCTTATATCCTCGTGTGTGTGTGTGTGTGTGTGTGTGTGTGTGTGTGGGGGTGTGCTCTACAGGGGAAGCTGTGGCCAAAACGGTTCATTCACCGGGGGATCTGGCCACTCACCAGACACCTGGCCACTCACCAGACACCTGGCCACTCACCAGACACCTGGCCACTCACCAGACACCTGGCCACTCACCAGACACCTGGCCACTCACCAGACACCTGGCCACTCACCAGACACCTGGCCCACTCACCAGACACCTGGCCCACTCACCAGACACCTGGCCACTCACCAGACACCTGGCCACTCACCAGACACCTGGCCACTCACCAGACACCTGGCCACTCACCAGACACCTGGCCACTCACCAGACACCTGGCCACTCACCAGACACCTGGCCACTCACCAGACACCTGGCCACTCACCAGACACCTGGCCACTTACCAGACACCTGGCCACTCGGGTCATTTATCCCTCACTGCTCAAGTGCACAACCTAATCCCCCATAGTTTATAACGTTGTATTAACGATATTAAACGTAAATACAACATTCACCAAATGACGTTGTGGTTACGTTGTTTGATGGTTCGGGGCAAACATTTGCGATTTCAATGCTCCGATACCCTGCTCGGCCTCACACACCAACCCGTTCTCGCACTTGCTTATAGTCAATATCTTGCTTATGAATAAGTGCATATGTGACATACAAATTTATTGTGAATATTTGAGTTTACCTTGAAAAGCTGAATAGAAAACCACAACCTAACCTAACCTTTTTAGTATGTTAAGATATTATAATTAGTACTGAACCTATACCTATATTGATATTACAGTTTTATAAAAATAATGAAAGAAAACTAAAATATTTAAATAAATTGTAAAGTAACTCAGGAAATTTTCAAATTTTGTATAAAATCTCTATTGTTTAATAAAACAGAGAGAAAGTTAGTGCTTTGAAAAAATAAATCTTGGAAAATGTCACTTGTCTATTTATATCATGTTATATATGATTTCGCTTATTTATAAGCGAAATAGTGACTATAAGCAATAAGTCCTATATGTGCTGTCTTGCGCGAGAGCAGGTTGTACACACGTGGGTTCCGCTGTTCGAGTGTCCTAGAGACTAGGTGAATGGAACCTTGCTGCTGCGGCACCTCTTAAGTTTAGATTTACGAAAGACCTGGGTAAATACCTGCTTGGAAACAGTGTTAATGATTTGTGGAACCAATTAATCCGGTTAACAAAATAGACGTTGGATCCCTTGACTGTTTCAAGCGTAGGTTAGACATATATATAAGTTTAGGTGGATATAAATGGGAGCCAATAGGTCCTCTTATAGTTTCCTTGATCCTTATGTTCTTAACAACACCAGGTATTTTATTGTTAAATCTCAGTTTAAAAAATTGCATCCCTATTTGTGTTAATTCGAACATTAATCGAATTTTAGTGTTTAAATTCCAACTAATCATAACCCCCCCCCCCCCGTCCCCCTAGATCCTTCTCGCAATCAAACTTTGCAATTTCAATATTATCCCGCTAAATATCTTGCAACTCTATCATCATTACTTGGCCTCATAACCTTGTATTTGTCAGCATTAAATTGCTTCTGCCAATCTTTCGAACATTTCAGAATTGGTGAGTGTGTGAGTGTACTCGCCTAGTTGTACTCACCTAGTTGTGCTTGCAAGGGTTGGGTTTTGGCTCTTTGGTCCCGCCTCTCAAATGTCAATCAACTGATGCACAGATTCCTGAGCCTACTGGGCTCTGTCATATCTACATTTGAAACTGTGTATGGAGTAAGCTTCCACCACATCACTTCCTAGTGCATTCCATTTACTAACTATTCTGACACTGAAAAAGTTGTTTCTAACGTCTCTGTGGCTCATTTGGGTACTCAGCTTCCACCTGTATCCCTTGTGCGTGTACTACCCGTGTTAAATAATCCATCCTTGTCCACCCTGTCAATTCCTCTGAGGATTTTGTATGTGATGATCATGTGTCCCCGAGCTTTTCTTTTTTCCAGCGACTTGAGGTGCAGTTCACGCAGCCTGTCCTTTTAACTCATGCCTCTTAGTTCTGGGACTAGCCTAGTGGCATACGTCTGAACTTTTTCCAGCTTTGTCTTGTGCTTGACTAGGTACGGGCTCCATGCTGGGGCTGCATACTCCAGGATTGGACTTACATATGTGGTATACAAGGTCTGAAGGATTCCTTACACAGGTTTCTGAAAGCATTTCTGATGTTATCCAGCCTCGCATAGGTCGATGATGTTTTTCTTTTGATGTGGGCTTCAGGAGACAGGTTTGGCGTGATATCAACTCCTTGATCTTTCTCTCTGTCCGTTTCGTGAAGTACTTCATCTCCTATTCGGTATCCAGTGTCTGGCCTAGTTCCTCCTCCTAGTTTCATTAAGGTTATGAATACCTTCTCATAATCTTGGCATCGTCCGCAAACATTGAGAGGAACGAGTCTATACCCTCCGGGAGATCATTTACGTATATCAGAAACAGGATAGGTCCGAGTACAGAGCCCTGTGGGACTCCACTGGTGACTTCACGAAAATCTGAGGTCTCACCCCTCAATGTAACTCTCTGCTTCCTATTGCTTAGGTACTCCCTTATCCACTGAAGAACCTTACCAGTCACTCCTGCCTGTCTCTCCAGCTTATGAACCAGCCACTTAAAGGGTACTGTGTCAAAGGCTTTCCGTCAGTCGAAGAAAATGCAGTCCGCCCATCCTTCTCTTTCTTGCTTAATCTATGTCACCTGGTCGAAGAATTCTATTAAGCCAGAGAGGCAAGATTTACCCTCCCTGAACCCATGTTGATGGGTTGTCACGAAGTCTCTTCTCTCCAGATGTGTTACTAGGTTTTTTCTCACGATCTTCTCCATCACCTTGCATGGTATACAAGTTAAGGACACTGGCCTGTAGTTCAGTGCCTCTTGCCTGTCGCCCTTTTTGTATATTGGGACTACATTAGCCGTCTACCATATTTCTGGTAGGTCTCCCGTCTCCAGTGACCTACTATACACTATGGAGAGTGGCAAGCAAAGTGCCTCTGCACACTCTTTCAGTACCCATGGTGAGATCCCGCCTGGACCAAAAGCCTTTCTCACATCCAGATCCAGCAGGTGTCTCTTGACCTCCTCTCTCGTAATTTCGAACCCTTCCAAGGCCGCCTGGTTTACTGCCCTGGCACTGTTGTGATGGAGAGGAGGCCATCCTGGCACTGGTGTGATGGAGGGGAGGCCATCCTGGCACTGTTGTGATGGAGGGGAGGGCATCCTGGAACTGTTGTGATGGAGGGGAGGGCCTCCTGGCACTGGTGTGATGGAGGGGGAGGGCCTCCTGGCACTGGTGTGATGGAGGGGAGGGCCTCCTGGCACTGGTGTGATGGAGGGGAGGCCATCCTGGCACTGTTGTGATGGAGAGGAGGCCATCCTGGCACTGGTGTGATGGAGGGGAGGCCATCCTGGCACTGGTGTGATGGAGGGGAGGCCATCCTGGCACTGTTGTGATGGAGGGGAGGCCATCCTGGCACTGTTGTGATGGAGAGGAGGCCATCCTGGCACTGGTGTGATGGAGGGGAGGCCATCCTGGCACTGTTGTGATGGAGGGGAGGGCCTCCTGGCACTGGTGTGATGGAGGGGAGGCCATCCTGGCACTGTTGTGATGGAGGGGAGGCCATCCTGGCACTGTTGTGATGGAGGGGAGGGCCTCCTGGCACTGGTGTGATGGAGGGGAGGGCCTCCTGGCACTGGTGTGATGGAGGGGAGGGCCTCCTGGCACTGTTGTGATGGAGGGGAGGGCATCCTGGCACTGTTGTGATGGAGGGGAGGGCATCCTGGCACTGTTGTGATGGAGGGGAGGGCATCCTGGCACTGGTGTGATGGAGGGGATGGCCTCCTGGCACTGTTGTGATGGAGGGGAGGGCATCCTGGCACTGGTGTGATGGAGGGGAGGGCCTCCTGGCACTGTTGTGATGGAGGGGAGGGCCTCCTGGCACTGTTGTGATGGAGGGGAGGGCCTCCTGGCACTGTTTCCTCAAGCTGGCTGACACTCTTCCCATCCTCCCTCGAGTCGTTGCCTCCCCCCCCCTCGAGTCATAGCCTCCCCCCCCCTCGAGTCATAGCCTCCCCCCCCTCCTCGAGTCATAGCCTCCCCCCCCTCCTCGAGTCATAGCCTCCCCCCCCCCTCGAGTCATAGCCTCCCCCCCTCGAGTCATAGCCTCCCCCCCCCTCGAGTCATAGCCTCCCCCCCCCCTCGAGTCATAGCCTCCCCCCCCTCGAGTCATAGCCTCCCCCCCCCCCGAGTCATAGCCTCCCCCCCCCCCCCCGAGTCATAGCCTCCCCCCCCTCGAGTCATAGCCTCCCCCCCTCGAGTCATAGCCTCCCCCCCTCGAGTCATAGCCTCCCCCCCTCGAGTCATAGCCTCCCCCCCTCGAGTCATAGCCTCCCCCCCCTCGAGTCATAGCCTCCCCCCCCTCGAGTCATAGCCTCCCCCCCCCTCGAGTCATAGCCTCCCCCCCCCTCGAGTCATAGCCTCCCCCCCTCGAGTCATAGCCTCCCCCCCTCGAGTCATAGCCTCCCCCCCTCGAGTCATAGCCTCACCCCTCCTCGAGTCATAGCTTCCCCCCACTCGAGTCATAGCCTCACCCCCCTCGAGTCATAGCCTCCCCCCCCTCGAGTCATAGCCTCACCCCTCCTCGAGTCATAGCTTCCCCCCACTCGAGTCATAGCCTCACCCCCCTCGAGTCATAGCCTCCCCCCCCCTCGAGTCATATCGTGAGGGAGATGCCAGTGTTATCGTGAGGGAGATGCCAGTGTTATCGTGAGGGAGATGCCAGTGTTATCGTGAGGGAGATGCCAGTGTTATCGTGAGGGAGATGCCAGTGTTATCGTGAGGGAGATGCCAGTGTTATCGTGAGGGAGATGCCAGTGTTATCGTGAGGGAGATGCCAGTGTTATCGTGAGGGAGATGCCAGTGTTATCGTGAGGGAGATGCCAGTGTTATCGTGAGGGAGATGCCAGTGTTATCATGAGGGAGATGGTTCATCGTTCGTATATCTTTATATTTATCTCTACGCTCCATCTATATTCCATCAGCAAGAGGGATTACCCGGATTTCCTAGGTACACACAACACTGTTCGCGCGCGCGTGTGTGCGTGTGTGCGCGCGCGCGTGTGTGTTTACTATTTGTGTTTTGCGGGGGTTGAGCTTTGCTCTTTGGGCCCGCCTCTCAACTGTCAATCAACTGTTTACTAACTTACTAACTACTTTTTTTTCCCACACCACACACACACACACCCCAGGAAGCAGCCCGTGACAGCTGACTAACTCCCAGGTACCTATTTACTGCTAGGTAACAGGGGCACTTAGGGTGAAAGAAACTTTGCCCATTTGTTTCTGCCTCGTGCGGGAATCGAACCCGCGCCACAGAATTACGAATCCTGCGCGCTATCCACCAGGCTACGAGGCCCCGTGTGCGTGCGTGTGTGTGTGTGTGTGTGTGTGTGTGTGTGTGTGTGTGTGTGTGTGTGTGTGTGTGTGTGTTCAGCTAGATGTACTCACCTAGATGTGCTTATTGGGTCGAGCAAGGGCTGCTAGCCCCACCTTCAGAACGTTCGTAGATTAATACTAAGACACATTTCACGTGTTTTCATCATGCATGTAAACTACAACATATAACCGATTCCACTTATACTATCGTAGTGTAAGATCTGTCTATATCTTACATCCTCGTGAGTCAGTGGTGTGTCTAACCATCTATCAGTGACCCTTTCTTTCTGCTGTTCCTTAGCTATGAAAAATACTATTTTATCTACTCTGTCAATTTCCCTTAGAACCTTGTATGTTGTTATCAGTATCTCTCTCTCTTTTTTATAACAGAGATACTGTTATCAGTATCTCTCTCTCTGGTGATATTGTCCAGTTCTCTCGAAACTCTAAAGATATTCTCCAAAGTGGAGAATATCTATGTGAACACTGGTGGGACGCGAACAAGGGGACACAGGTGGAGACGGAGTACCCAAATGAGCCACAGAGACGTTAGAAAAACTTTTTCAGTGTCAGAGTAGTTAACGAATGGAATGCATTAGGCAGTGATGTGGTGGAGGCTGACTCCATACACAGTTTCAAATGTAGATATGATAGAGCCCAATAGGCTCAGGAACCTGTACACCAGTTGATTGACAGTTGAGAGGCGGGACCAAAGAGCCAGAACTTAACCCCCGCAAGCACAACTAGGTGAGTACACCACGAGTTATCTTCTTGAGGTTATCTTGAGATGATTTCGGGGCTTCAGTGTCCCCGCGGCCCGGTCCTCGACCAGGCCTCCACCCCCAGGAAGCAGCCCGTGACAGCTGACTACACCCCAGGTACCCATGTTACTGCTAGGTAACAGGGGCATAGGGTGAAAAAAAACTCTGCCCATTGTTTCTCGCCGGCGTCCAGGATCGAACCCGGGACCACAGGATCACAAGTCCAGTGTGCTGTCCGCTCGGCCGACCGGAGAGGGGAGTAACCTTACTGCCTCACTAACAAGCTTGTGAGAGCTTTGGTTTGTCACTAACGATGCTCAGTAACAGTTGTTAGTAGTGAGCGTTTCCACTACACATGTATTGTTTGCTTGTTGCAAGAACTGCAATTAAATAGTAAGTGAGCAGGGAACAAGCACTCTTAACGACTCACACTGTGAAGTGCCTTGTTGGGTAATTAGGACGAGGTCTTACGATCCTAGTGACGTCACCCTCTTAAACGGCTCTTTGTAACTAGTTAACAAGTTAATGTAGTGAGGAATGTGGTCTAATTGTGTGTGTGTGTGTCTGCGTGCGCGCGCGTGTGTGAGAGTGTGTGTGTGGTGTGTGTGTGTGAGTGTGTGTGTGTGTGTGTGTGAGTGGGTGTGTGTGTGTGTGTGAGTGTGTGTGTGTGTGTGTGTGTGTGTGTGTGAGAGTGTGTGTGTGTGTGTGTGAGAGTGTGTGTGTGTGTGTGTGTGGTGTGAGAGAGTGTGTGTGTGTGTGTGTGTGTGAGAGAGTGTGTGTGTGTGTGTGTGAGAGAGTGTGTGTGTGTGTGTGTGAGAGAGTGTGTGTGTGTGTGTGTGTGAGAGAGTGTGTGTGTGTGTGTGTGTGAGAGAGTGGTGTGTGTGTGTGTGTGAGAGAGTGTGTGTGTGTGTGTGTGTGAGAGAGTGTGTGGTGTGTGTGTGTGTGTGAGAGAGTGTGTGTGTGTGTGTGTGTGTGAGAGAGTGTGTGTGTGTGTGTGTGTGAGAGAGTGTGTGTGTGTGTGTGTGAGAGAGAGTGTGTGTGTGTGTGTGTGAGAGAGTGTGTGTGTGTGTGTGTGTGTGAGAGAGTGTGTGTGTGTGTGTGTGTGAGAGAGTGTGTGTGTGTGTGTGTGTGTGTGAGAGAGTGTGTGTGTGTGTGTGTGTGAGAGAGTGTGGTGTGTGTGTGTGTGTGAGAGAGTGTGTGTGTGTGTGTGTGAGAGAGTGTGTGTGTGTGTGTGAGAGAGAGTGTGTGTGTGTGGGTGTGTGAGAGTGTGGTGTTGTGTGGTGTGAGAGAGAGTGTGTGTGTGTGTGTGTGAGAGAGTGTGTGTGTGTGTGTGAGAGAGTGTGTGTGTGTGTGTGTGTGAGAGAGAGTGTGTGTGTGTGTGTGAGAGAGAGTGTGTGTGTGTGTGTGTGTGTGTGTGTGTGTGTGTGTGTGTGTGTGTGTGTGTGTGTGTGTGTGTTCCCACCTAGTTGTGCTTACGGGGGTTGAGCTTCAGCTCTTTGACCCCGACCCTCAACCATCAATTAAATGGTGTAGTTGGGTTGACGACCAACATGGCAGTAGCTGAAGCATCATTCTGGACGACAGATCGTTAAGACACTACCAAGCCCGCGTCGGGGGGACAGGAAGCCTGCGTATAGGCACCCCGCCCCCAATAGATCACCAAAACTGTTGGATGCAAGTCACAATAGCTTCCTAAATCCACGATTGTGATTCGGGAACGAAGGCCACTGTTCTACAGAGCCATAATTGCGGACGATGGGCTGTTAGGATTTAAATAGTAGGTTGCATTTGTAACGTTGTTTACCCTTATGTGCGAAACGCGACCTATTAGACGAGGGAACGGGTTGCTATGTACAGGATAGTTAATTGCTCAATTAAGTCGTAAGAACAATTTAAGTAGTTGTTCGGAGAGACTGTTTATAATGTGCAGTTAGACCTTGAATGGCTGGTTGGTGCGTTGTGAGGCGTGAGGTCATGCTGCCTCATGCTGGGTGAGGGCCGTGTGAGGCACTCATTGTAACTGGAATTTGAGCCCCGAGCAGCCATTTGTATGCCCACAACACTGTGGGCGTGGTGTGGGCGGGAGTGTGGTGGTGGGCGTGGTGTGGGCGGGAGTGTGGGCGGGAGTGTGGTGCTCACCGTGATGAATGTGGTACAAAGTGGTGATGACTGGAGCATCCTGAAGACCACACACTGCTCGCACACTGCACGCACACTGCTCGCACACTGCTCGCACACTGCTCGGAGACCTCTGCTCCTGATGCTACTCTTGTGTTCACTATTAATGTCTATTACTGCTTCTTAACGGCTGCTGCTGCCTGCTGACTCTCCCCTGCTCCTCCTGACTCTCCCCTGCTCCTCCTGACTCTCCCCTGCTCCTCCTGACTCTCCCCTGCTCCTCCTGACTCTCCCCTGCTCCTCCTGACTCTCCCCTGCTCCTCCTGACTCTCCCCTGCTCCTCCTGACTCTCCCCTGCTCCTCCTGACTCTCCCCTGCTCCTCCTGACTCTCCCCTGCTCCTCCTGACTCTCCCCTGCTCCTCCTGACTCTCCCCTGCTCCTCCTGACTCTCCCCTGCTCCTCCTGACTCTCCCCTGCTCCTGCTGACTCTCCCCTGCTTGGCTATGCTCATATACCTCTTCGATGCCTCTCTCTCCTGCTATTAGTACTTCCGCTAATGCCTCTCTGCTCCTGATGCTGTTGCCTCGTCCCTCTGCTGATGATGCTGTTGATACCGCTAGTGTGTTCTGGTCCCTCACTACCCGCACACAGGAGTTCTTTCTCCCCTAGTGTGCCTTAGTGCTCGTGGTGAGTGCAAGAGGTGGTCTCTCCACCGGGCTCTCTCGCTCGCTCTCTCTCTCACAGCTCAAGTTGAAACCAGGTTGACGAGGTACTCAGTAGAGTAGGGCAGGTCAAACAATGGTCGCTAATGATGCTGTTGAAAAAGGTCATTAAAACTGCCTTGGGCTACAACGAAGAGGTCAATAATCCTCATGATAAAATTCTTGTTCAATAGCCTTATGTAGAGGCCCGCGCGACAGAAGGAATCCCGAGAAATATCACCGACAGATATTTAACGTCTATCACCACAAGCAAGATGATATACGGTATATTTTGCTCTCTTGATTTAAAACGGAAGGCCTTGCAAGATACAAACATCGTCTCAGACCACACTTGGGGGGTGGGAAGGGCTCTGTCAGCCCCAATGGTCTCAATATATAGGCAAGACGACAATCTCTCTTCCAAAGTGCCTGGTAAAACACACACACACACACACACGAGGCTCCATCGAAGATCACATATGTTTCTTTACACAACCAGACCATCTCCAGAGATACCCAGATATGCAACACAGAAATTAATAGATATTACGACAATAAGAGATTAAAGATTTCAAATAGATGACATGTCAACAAGTCAGCTTCAGCTGAGTTTGTTCTAATTTCTGTAAAGCCAAGACAGAAGTGCCAGTTTACACCACCACAACAACAACTACTTCGACTGTGTAATTCCCCAACTCTCATCATATGTGAAATGTATTCTGTCGCTTTCAGCCACACGCGTCAAGCCTCGCAAAAATTGCAAAAGGATTTTTTTTGGGGGAGGGTATTTTTAAAGTCCTTTCTCAAGTGAGTAAGAACATAAGATATATAGAGGAGATTCCCGCAAGAAACATTCATCTAACCATTTCGATCATATTCAATAACACACACACACACACACATATATAATATTATAATATATATATATATATATATATATATATATATATATATATATATTATATAAATATATTATATATATATATATATATATATATATATATATAATATTAGGATGGGGATTGGTTGAAAGATAAGTTGAGTCCAGTCCTGTGGTGACTGGACCATTGTGAGTATCGTGTTGAGAGCACCACACCCAGTGAGCCAGGACACATTCACCAGTGTTTAGTGACAAAAGGAATTATCTAAGTGTTACGTGCCACATCAACCCTCCCCCCCACCCACCCCCTGAGTGTAGTGCCCCCCCCCCCACCCCCTGAGTGTAGTGCCTCCCCCCCAGTGAGTGTATGTCTCCCTCCCCCCCCCCCACCCCCCGTGAGGTGCAGTGTCTTCCGCTCCCCCGCCCCCACCTCCCACGATCAGGTGGTCGTGCCTTCCCCTCCCCGGCCCCCCTCCCAGACCGGCCAGCGCGCAGCCTCCAACCCCCCACCCACCACCTCCACGAGCCCACCCACCCCAGACATCTGCCCAGACATGACGCATAGTATAGGGGACAACCTCGTCCCCCCCATCCAGGAGGGAGAGACAAATACTCCAGTGCAAGGTGACATTCACTTTACCTAAGGGATGGCAGAAGAAGCCGCTACCAGCCAGCTCACCCCTCCCGAAGCTAATCAAAGGAGAGGCACATGCAGTGGTTGTGGGAACAACATCAGCATCAACTCGGTCTCCAGAGTCATACGCCAGCATGGCGACTGTCCTGGGTCAGGGAGGCCTCCCGTGGGAGGAGGCAGCACTCAGGAGCCTGTTGCACCAGTACAAATCGCAACAGATTACATTGCAACAGACGACCTGCTAGAGGCAATTAAAGAAACGTCAACCAGGACACTCACCCACATCCCAAAGGCCTCTCGCCCATTTGCTGCCGGGAAATACATGACCTCATCGCAAAGTCAACAGAGGGTCAAATAACCTTGATGCACCTGATACCATCAAAGCCTGGCACAATCTGTTACTTTTTGGCAATGCATGCTTAGGTGTACCAGACAGAGGAGGCAAGACACTGGCCTCATCCGTCAATAAAGCAATTAGGGATTTTCCTAGGGCTGACAACCTAGTCCGCCTCCCAAACACACCAAACACCACCGAGGCAGACCAAGTACGACAATCAGCGACAACAGAAAATTAGGTACCCAAGTCAGCAAGAAAATTGAAGAGGGCAATACAGCCGGGGCACTCAGGTTGATCACAAGTGAGGACAAAATTTTGCCCAGGGATGAGACCACAGCCCAAGCACTGAGAGAAAAACACCCCCTCAGGGCCGTAGGTGGACCTCCCCCACAGGTCAGGCTCGCCCCTAACCAGGAACCTCTCGTCCTCCGGAGTCAGAGGTTTATAAAGCTATCGTTTCATTTCCCCCGGGCTCCTCAGGAGGCTACACAGGGGTAAGACCTCAACATGTGAAGGAAATGGTGAACCCTGTTCTTGGGCCCAGCTGCAGAAGCGCTCCTGACAGAAATCACACCGTTTGTCAACAACTGCCTCGCCGGGTTAATCCCTGATGAAATCAAACCATTCTTCTTGGTGCATCCCTATGTGCCCTTAAAAGAAGGGGGGAGGGATCAGACCCATTGCCGTTGGTAATACCCTTCGCCGCCTAGTTGCAAGGGCTGCTGTCAGAAGTATCCGAATGGAAGCAGCCACCATGCTGCAACCCAACCAGCTGGGTTTGGAGTCCCCCAAGGCTGTGAAGCAGCGGCTCATGCTGCACGAGCCTACATTAGCTCTCTTACTGAAGACCAGGCAGTAGTAAAATTAGATTTTAAAAACGCTTTCAACTCGGTCAAAAGGGAAGCAAGCCTCACTGCAGTCCAGGAACATTGCCCAAGCATTCTCCCGTTTGTGTCAGCAGGCTACAGCAAAGACTCAACCCTCCTGTTTGGCAAACATGAAGTCACCTCAGCAGAGGGAATTCAACAGGGAGACCCACTTGCACCGTTCCTCTTTTGCATAGCGGTTCGAGAAATTACAACCAGACTGTCCAGTGAGCTCAACATCTGGTTCCTGGATGATGGCACTCTGGCAGGCACACAAGATTCCCTGCTGGAAGACCTACAGCTGGTGAAGACACGGGGGGAGTCCATGGGTCTCGTTCTTAACCCCTCCAAGTGCGAAATTATTGCATCCAGTGAAGTAATTATGAGAGCAGTGAAATCAGTTTTACCAGAAGCCTCAGTCATTAAACCTACCGACAGCACACTACTCGGAGCACTTCTGGGCCACAATGCCATTGCTGCAGTCCTTGACGAAAAGTTTAGAGACCTAAAGAGGATGGAAGAGAGAATTGGGGACTTGGACTCCCACGATGCCCTCTACCTTCTCACAAAGTGCCTTACCTTGCCCAGGCTAACATACTTCTTAAGGTGTGCACCAACTTTTGGCAACCCACTTCTACATCAATATGATGAGCTCCTCAGGTCAATATTCAGGAAGGCGCTCAACCTAGATTTAGATGACAGTCAGTGGGACCAAGCAACACTCCCAGTGAGATTTGGAGGGATAGGCATACGAAAGGCAACTGAGGTAGCACTTCCAGCATTCTTATCCTCATGTACAGCAGCCAACGAATTGGTAGGGCAGATCCTACCAGAGCGCATGAGAGACAGCGGGAACTCATGATCAAACGTTCATCGAAGCAGCCAGACAATGGGACACCATTGCACACCCTCAACCCCGACCACAAGTCTCAAAAAACCACAAGCAGGCCCACTGGGATGGCCCCATAATGGAAAAGACTGTCACAGCAATGATTGACAACGCTGATGCTGAAAACAAAGCCCGCCTCCTAGCGGTAACAGCACCCCACGCCGGGGATTTTTTATTTGCTGTGCCCAATGCAGCCCTGGGAACTCGCCTCAGTCATGACGCTCTCCGCATTGGAGTTGCCCTTCGCCTTGCCGCCCCCATCCTCACCGAACATAGGTGCATCTGCGGAACTGCGATGGCGGACCAATATGGTCGTCATGGTCTGGTATGTCGTATATCACAGGGTAAAATTGCAAGGCATGAAGAAGTCAACGACATCATCAAGAGGAGCCTCGCCACAGCCCGCTGCCCGGCACAAAGAGAACCACACTTATCCAGACCTAACGACCCTCAGAAGCGCCCTGATGGGGTCACCTTGCTACCTTGGAAGGATGGTAAGCAAGTGGTATGGGACTACACGTGCGCTGCCACACTGGCCAGTACCTACCTCCACTACAGCACACGTGAAAGCGGTGGTGCTGCTTCTTTCAGGGAATCGCAGAAAATTATTAAATACAGAGGTCTAGCACACTGCTACAGCTTTGTTCCGATCGGCTCGGAGACCCTCGGTTCGTGGGGAAAATGTGCATTGAAGTTCCTGAAGGAATTGGGGGACAAATTGATCAGCGCTACAAAAGACCAGAGAGCAAAAAGTTTCTTGTTCCAGCGCCTCAGTGTTGCGATTCAGAGGGGAAATGCCTGTTGCGTCTTGGGCACTAGTCCAACTTCAGAGGAATTCGAAGAAGTGTTTGACTTGCAACAATGATCGAACCCGTCTGTGACATTCATCAATGTTTCCCATTGTTGTGTTTTTCAAGAGATCCATAACCTTTAAGCACCTTTTTGCATTATTATTTTTGTATCAACCCATGTATATCTTGTAACCATCAAATGCATAATAAAGCACAAAAAATAAAAAAGGAAGGGGGTGGTAGGAGAAAAGCACACAGAAACTGTATTGGAGGGGATCTAAACATTCCCTCTAATGCGTTATGCGTGGTTTCCTCCGAGGCTATGGGTCCCCCTTCTTCCAGCTAGAGGTGGTACTCCCTTCCATTTTTGAAAAAGAAAAAAAAAAAAAAATTATATATATATATATATATATATATATATATATATATATATATATATATATATATATATATATTATATATATATATATATATATATATTATTATATTTTGGTAGCAGTCTTTCCTGTAGACATATATTATTAAATATGACCGAAAAAGTAAGATTAATAATTCTAACACGAATTTTCTCAATCTTTCGTACATTACTTTTCACTGTTGGAGGTAAATCAAAAATCAATTCTCCAAAATTCATTTTTATTTCTAGTCTGACGCGACACGAGCGCGTTTCGTAAAACTTATTACATTTTCAAAGACTTTAGTTCACAAATACACAACTGAATAGAACTTACGCATCTCCGATTTTATATCTACATTTGAGTGAGGTGGAAGGGGTGATGTGGCATTAACACAAGACAGAACAAGAGGTGGCATTAATAGGGTATTAATTTCATCAACACAAGACAGAACAAGAGGGTATTAATAGGGTATTAATTTCATCAACACAAGACAGAACACGAAACAATGGGTATTGAATAGAAGTGTTTGTAGAAAGCCTATTGGTCCATATTTCTTGATGCTTCTATATTGGAGCGGAGTCTTGAGGTGGGTAGAATATAGTTGTGCAATAATTGGCTGTTGATTGCTGGTGTTGACTTCTTGATGTGTAGTGCCTCGCAAACGTCAAGCCGCCTGCTATCGCTGTATCTATCGATGATTTCTGTGTTGTTTACTAGGATTTCTCTGGCGATGGTTTGGTTGTGGGAAGAGATTATATGTTCCTTAATGGAGCCCTGTTGCTTATGCATCGTTAAACGCCTAGAAAGAGATGTTGTTGTCTTGCCTATATACTGGGTTTTTTGGAGCTTACAGTCCCCAAGTGGGCATTTGAAGGCATAGACGACGTTAGTCTCTTTTAAAGCGTTCTGTTTTGTGTCTGGAGAGTTTCTCATGAGTAGGCTGGCCGTTTTCTGGTTTTATAGTAAATCGTCAGTTGTATCCTCTGATTTTTGTCTGTAGGGATAACGTTTCTATTAACAATATCTTTCAGGACCCTTTCCTCCGTTTTATGAGCTGTGGAAAGGAAGTTCCTGTAAAATAGTCTAATAGGGGGTATAGGTGTTGTGTTAGTTGTCTCTTCAGAGGTTGCATGGCTTTTCACTTTCCTTCTTATGATGTCTTCGACGAAACCATTGGAGAAGCCGTTACTGACTAGGACCTGCCTTTCCCTACAGAGTTCTTCATAAGAACTCTGTAGGGTAAGGCAGGTCCTAGTCAGTAACGGCTTCTCCAATGGTTTCGTCGAAGACATCATAAGAAGGAAAGTGAAAAGCCATGCAACCTCTGAAGAGACAACTAACACAACACCTATACCCCCTATTAGACTATTTTACAGGAACTTCTTTTCCACAGCTCATAAAACGGAGGAAAGGGTCCTGAAAGATATTGTTAATAGAAACGTTATCCCTACAGACAAAAATCAGAGGATACAACTGACGATTTACTATAAAACCAGAAAACGGCCAGCCTACTCATGAGAAACTCTCCAGACACAAAACAGAACGCTTTAAAAGAGACTAACGTCGTCTATGCCTTCAAATGCCCACTTGGGGACTGTAAGCTCCAAAAAACCCAGTATATAGGCAAGACAACAACATCTCTTTCTAGGCGTTTAACGATGCATAAGCAACAGGGCTCCATTAAGGAACATATAATCTCTTCCCACAACCAAACCATCGCCAGAGAAATCCTAGTAAACAACACAGAAATCATCGATAGATACAGCGATAGCAGGCGGCTTGACGTTTGCGAGGCACTACACATCAAGAAGTCAACACCAGCAATCAACAGCCAATTATTGCACAACTATATTCTACCCACCTCAAGACTCCGCTCCAATATAGAAGCATCAAGAAATATGGACCAATAGGCTTTCTACAAACACTTCTATTCAATATCCATTGTTTCGTGTTCTGTCTTGTGTTGATGAAATTAATACCCTATTAATACCCTCTTGTTCTGTCTTGTGTTGATGAAATTAATACCCTATTAATACCACATTTGTTCTGTCTTGTGTTAATGCCACATCACCCCTTCCACCTCACTCAAATGTAGATATAAAATCGGAGATACGTAAGTTCTATTCAGTTGTGTATTTGTGAACTAAAGTCTTTGAAAATGTAATAAGTTTTACGAAACGCGCCCGTGTCGCGTCAGACTAGAAATAAAAATGAATTTTGGAGAAATGATTTTTGATTTACCTCCAACAGTGAAGCGTAATGTACGAAAGATTGAGAAAATTCGTGTTAGAATTATTAATCTTACTTTTTCGGTCATATTTAATAATATATATATATATATATATATATATATATATATATATATATATATATATATATATATATATATATATATATATATATATATATATAATATATATTTATTTATTTTACTACGAGTTTATTTCCGTATCAG
>NW_025552355.1:0-48220 GCF_020424385.1 Procambarus clarkii
ACCCCCAAACATACCAGCGATACAAAGATGCGAGAAACAAACTACACGGCAGTGAGGAGAGAGGCAGAAAGAAATTTGAAAAAGGGATTGGAGACAAATGTAAAACAGAACCAGGTCTATTCTATAAATTCATTAAAACAACAAATTGCAGGTAAAGGATAATATTCAGAGGGTTGAAAATGGGAAATAGATTCACGGAAAAATGAAAAGGAAATGTGTGAAACATTAAACGAAAAGTTCCAAAGTGTGTTTGTACAAAATGAAATCTTCAGGGAACCAGATACAATAAGAATTCCAGAGAACAACATAGAGCACATAGAGGTGTCTAGAGACGAAGTGGAAAAAAAAAATGCTCAAGGAGCTAAGTAAGAACAAAGCAGTTGGTCCAGATGGAGTTCACCATGGGGTTCTGAGAGAATGTGCACCTGAGCTCAGCATTCCACTTCAACTGATTTTTCAGGCATCCTGTGTACAGGAGTTGTAGCTGATGTGTGGAAAAAAGGCTAACATAGTTCCAATCTACAAAAATGGAAGCAGGGAAGTCCCCCTTAATTATACACCGATATCACTGATAAGTGTAATAGTCAAAATATTGGAAAAAATAATTAAAACTAAATGGGTAACACACCTAGAGAGAAATGATATAATATCAGACAGACAGTATGGTTTTCGATCTGGAAGATCCTGTGTATCGAATTTACTCAGTTTCTATGATCGAGCAACAGAGATATTACAGGAAAGAGATGGTTGGGTTGACAAATATTGGAGGGGTGACAGGTAAGCTTCTAACATGGATGAAAAATTTTCTGACTGATAGAAAAATGAGGGCAGTGATCAGAGGCAATGTATCGGACTGGAGAAATGTCACAAGTGGAGTACCACAGGGTTCAGTTCTTGCACCAGTGATGTTTATTGTCTACATAAATGATCTACCAATTGGTATACAGAATTATATGAACATGTTTGCTGATGATGCTAAGATAATAGGAAGGATAGGAAGGAAGAAACTTGGATGATTGTCATGCCTTCAAGATGACCTGGACAAAATAAGTATATGGAGCACCACTTGGCAAATGGAACATTTGCCAAGTGGAGAACAATAGGAGAACATAGACCCCACACAACCTATATATTATATGAGAAATCTTTAAAGGATTCTGATAAAGAAAGAGATCTAGGGATTATCTTGAGATGATTTCGGGGCTTTAGTGTCCCCGCGGCCCGGTCCTCGACCAGGCCTCCACCCCCAGGAAGCAGCCCGTGACAGCTGACTAACTCCCAGGTACCTATTTACTGCTAGGTAACAGGGGCATTCAGGGTGAAAGAAACTTTACCCATTTGTTTCTGCCTCGTGCGGGAATCGAACCCGCGCCACAGAATTACGAGTCCTGCGCGCTATCCACCAGACTACGAGGCCCCATGGTTGTTCTAGATAGAAAACTATCACCTGAGGACCACATAAAGAATATTGTGCGAGGAGTCTATGCCACGCTTTCTAACTATAGAATTGCATTTAAATACATGGATGGCGATACACTAAAGAAATTGTTCACGACTTTTGTTAGGCCAAAGCTAGAATATGCAGCGGTTGTGTGGTGCCCATATCTTAAGAAGCACATCAACAAACTGGAAAAGGTGCAAAGACATGCTACTAAGTGGCTCCCAGAACTGAAGGGCAAGAGCTACGAGGAGAGGTTAGAGTCATTAAATATGCCAAAACTAGAAGACAGAAGAAAAAGAGGTGATATGATCACTACATACAAAATAGTAACAGGAATTGATAAAATCGATAGGGAAGATTTCCTAAGCCTTGGAACTTTAAGAACAAGAGGTCATAGATTTAAACTAGCTAAACACAGATGTCGAAGAAATATAAGAAAATTCACTTTCGCAAACAGAGTGGTAGACGGTTGGAACAAGTTAGGTGAGAAGGTGGTGGAGGCCAAGACCGTCAGTAGTTTCAAAGTGTTATATGACAAAGAGTGCTGGGAAGACGGGACACCACGAGCGTAGCTCTCATCCTGTAACTACACTTAGGTAATTATACACACACACACACACACACACACACACACACACACACACACACACACACACACACACACACACACACACACACACACACATGGCGGGATCCAAGAGTCAATGCTCGATCCTGCAAGCACATATAGGTGAGTACATATAGGTGAGTACACACACACACACATTCATTCACACACATTCTGGGGCCTCGTAGCCTGGTGGATAGCGCGCAGGATTCGTAATTCTGTGGCGCGGATTCGATTCCCGCACGAGGCAGAAACAAATGGGCAAAGTTTCTTTCACCCTGAATGCCCCTGTTACCTAGCAGTAAATAGGTACCTGGGAGTTAGTCAGCTGTCACGGGCTGCTTCCTGGGGTGTGTGTGTGTGTGTGTGTGTGTGGTGTTGTGTGTGTGTGTGTGTGTGTGTGTGTGTGTGGTGTGGAAAAAAAAAAAAAAAAAAAAAGTAGTTAGTAAACAGTTGATTGACAGTTGAGAGGCGGGGCGAAAGAGCAAAGCTCAACCCCCGTAAAAACACAACTAGTAAACACACACACACACACACTCACACATCCCGAAGAAGCAGCCAGTAGCAGCTGTCTTAACTCCCAAGTATCTATTTACTGCTAAATAACAGGGGCATCAGGATGAAAGAAATTCTGCCCAATTGTTTCTGACTCCGCCGGGAATCGAACCCGGACCCTTAGGACTACGACCCCAGAGCGCTGACCACTCAGCCGCGAGGCCCTATAGACTGTGTCTCCATTAATGGTCACTGGCGACGGAGAGTTGCCATCAGCTGGGGGGGGGGAGAGTTGCCACCAGCTGGGGGGAGGTAGAGTTGCCACCAGCTGGGGGGAGGTAGAGTTGCCACCAGCTGGGGGGAGGTAGAGTTGCCACCAGCTGGGGGGAGGTAGAGTTGCCACCAGCTGGGGGGGGAGAGTTGCCACCAGCGGGGGGAGGTAGAGTTGCCACCAGCTGGGGGGAGAGTTGCCACCAGCTGGGGGGAGGTAGAGTTGCCACCAGCTTGGGGGGAGGTAGAGTTGCCACCAGCTGGGGGGGGAGAGTTGCCACCAGCTGGGGGGAGGTAGAGTTGCCACCAGCTGGGGGGAGGTAGAGTTGCCATCAGCTGGGGGGAGGTAGTTGCCACCAGCTGGGGGAGGTAGTTGCCACCAGCTGGGGGGGGAGAGTTGCCACCAGCTGGGGGGAGGCAGAGTTGCCACCAGCTGGGGGAGGGAGAGTTGCCACCAGCTGGGGGGAGGGAGAGTTGCCACCAGCTGTGGAGGGAGAGTTGCCAGCAGCTGGGGGGGGGAGAGTTGCCACCAGCAGGGGGGGGGAGAGTTGCCACCAGCTGGGGGGAGAGTTGCCACCAGCTGGGGGAGGTAGAGTTGCCACCAGCTGGGGGGAGGGAGAGTTGCCACCAGCTGGGGGGAGGTAGAGTTGCCACCAGCTGGGGGAGGTAGAGTTGCCACCAGCTGGGGGAGGTAGAGTTGCCACCAGCTGGGGGGAGGTAGAGTTGCCACCAGCTAAGGGGGAGAGTTGCCACCAGCTGGGGGGAGGTAGAGTTGCCACCAGCTGGGGGAGGTAGAGTTGCCACCAGCTGGGGGGAGGTAGAGTTGCCACCAGCTGGGGGAGGCAGAGTTGCCACCAGCTGGGGGGAGGTAGAGTTGCCACCAGCTGGGGGGGAGAGTTGCCACCAGCTGGGGGGAGGGAGAGTTGCCACCAGCTGGGGGGAGGGAGAGTTGCCACCAGCTGGGGGGAGGTAGAGTTGCCACCAGCTGGGGGGGGGGAGAGTTGCCACCAGCTGGGGGGAGGGAGAGTTGCCACCAGCTGGGGGGGGAGAGTTGCCACCAGCTGGGGGGGGGGAGAGTTGCTACCAGCTGGGGGGGAGAGTTGCCACCAGCTGGGGGAGGGTGAGTTGCCACCAGCTGGGGGGTGGAGAGTTGCCACCAGCTGGGGGAGGGAGAGTTGCCACCAGCTGGGGGGGGAGAGTTGCCACCAGCTGGGGGGAGGGAGAGTTGCCACCAGCTGGGGGGGATAGTTGCCACCAGCTGGGGGGAGGGAGAGTTGCCACCAGCTGGGGGGGGAGAGTTGCCACCAGCTGGGGGAGGGAGAGTTGCCACCAGCTGGGGGGGGGAGAGTTGCCACCAGCTGGGGGGAGGGAGAGTTGCCACCAGCTGGGGGGGAGAGTTGCCACCAGCTGGGGGGAGGTAGAGTTGCCACCAGCTGGGAAGGGGGAGAGTTGCCACCAGCTGGGGGAGGTAGAGTTGCCACCAGCTGCGGGGGAGAGTTGCCACCAGCTGGGGGGGGAGAGTTGCCACCAGCTGGGGGGAGGGAGAGTTGCCACCAGCTGGGGGGAGGGAGAGTTGCCACCAGCTGGGGGGAGGGAGAGTTGCCACCAGCTGGGGGGAGGGAGAGTTGCCACCAGCTGGGGGTGGGGAGAGTTGCCACCAGCTGGGGGGGGGGAGAGTTGCCACCAGCTGGGGGGTGGGGAGAGGGAGGAGGTGTGACTTACGGTGGTGTTTTGCTCCACAGAAAGAGCTTCCCACTCTTATTCATCTCACAATGAGTACCTGCAGGAGTTCAATTTCCTGTCCTTGTTTTCCCGCTCTTATTTTCCCGCCCTTATTTTCCCGCTCTTATATTCCCGCCCTTATTTTCCCGCCCTCGTGGAAGGCTCCCTGACCTTATCCTCCTAATATATATCATCAGGAACGCATTCGTCCCCCCCCCCCAATCCCTGTTAGAAGCACCGGATCCGGATTGATAAACCGGATTCTCTCTAAAACATCCGAATGGATTTTGAAAGCAGCCATCACGCGAGGCTTTCCGTCCATCCGGCAACAGCTGTGTACTGCACATTTGCTGTGCTTCGCGGGTGGGCCGGGAATGATACTTTACTGCCCCCCCCCCTCTCCTATTATGCTGCAGGTGGTCATTAGGGCAGCATATGCTGCCGTAGATGTACGGTGACACTGCCAGGCCGCGGGCCACGGACGGTGCTGGGGACAACATGACCACAGTCACTACAACCCAGTTATTAAATTTGGTGAAGAATGAAGCGTTACCGGTGATGTTCCATGGCTGGTAACGTGTCTGGCGAGCTATAGGCCTTCTGCCCTCCCTTACCCCCCCCCCCCACCACCTTCACATACCCCCTCCCTGACCCCCCTACATACCCCATCCCCCCACTCTCACATACCCTCTCCCGGCCCCCCTACCCCACTCTCACATACTCCCTCCGTGCCCCCCTACCCCACCCTCACATCCCCCCTCCCTTCCCCCCTACCCAACTCTCACATACCCCCTCACTGCCCCCCCTACCCCACCCTAACATACCCCCCTCCCTGCCCCCCTACCCCACCCTCACATACCCCTCCCTATCCCCCCACCCCCACCCCACCCCTCACATCACCTTTCGCTGACTGGAATGAAGGAAGAACGGGATGAGGTACGAATAAGAGGGAGAGAAAAATCAAAAGGGGTGTGTAAGAAAAATAGGTGGTAGGCTTCAGTCAGGTCACGTTTGTTAAGAAGGTTGGAGCATCTGAGTATGTACTGTGGGAGGCAAGAGTCAACAGCAACACAGCCAGGACTCAGGTTCATGTTGGGAAGGTTGTGTATCAGAGCCGAGTCAACAAGACGGCGTCTGTGTAGAGTAGAGGCAGGGAAGATTATTTTGGAGGAAGATCAATCAATAGGATGATTAGAATCCCTCACATGGCAGAGGAGAGCATTGTTAGTGTCTGCAGACTTAACACTTCTCTTGTGTTCTTTAAGTCTGTCGTTAAGTGTACGGCCAGTTTCACCAAAGTATTGGAGAGGACAAGACGAACAGGAAATAGAGTAGACACCAGCAGGATTAGAAGCAGGAGGAGCAGTGTGGATTAGATTAGTTCGAAGAGTGTTAGTTGGTCGAAAGGCGAGCTTTATGTCAAGAGAACGAAGGGCATTAGTGAGTTTTTTGAGTACAGTTATGAAGGGAAGGCGGAGCACAGTGGTACTAATGTTGGAAACAGGTTTGGAATGAATGATTTCGTTAAGCTTGAGAGTAGGCACAATTGGTAAGATGTTAAGGGGTAACCAAGGCAAAAGAAAGACTTGTGAATCAAAGTAATTTCAGAATCCAGAAACTGAGGGTCGCTGAGGCGTAGAGCGCGGAGGAAGAGAGAGAGACGAGGACACTTTTCTTAACAGAAGGAGGATGGTAGGTGCAGTGAATGTACATGCCACTGTGCATGGGTTTGCGGTAGACAGAGAACCCGGACACAGAGCTGTGAACGTCAAGAAAAGGAACGAGGCATTTAGATTTCCATTCAACTTTGAAATGGATAGAAGGAGCCAGGTTGTCAAGACAGTATAAGAAGACAAGACTAAGGTCATCAGGCCTTGGAGTGAGTGAATTATCAGGGAAAAAGCACCAAGCCATTACGACTATAAAAGCACTTGGAAGGATAAGGATTTGGGATGGGACGGGGGGAAAGGAATGGTGCCCAACCACTTGTGTGGACGCTCGGGGATTGAACGCCGACCTGAATGAAGCGAGTCCGTCGCTCTACCGTCCAGCCGTTCTACCGTTCTACCGCTCTACCGTTCTAGATGTTACTACTGCTCGACTTAGACTCGGTTACAAGTATCTCTGGGAATTCTCATTATCTGCTGATGTAGACCTGACCAAATGTAAACTGTGTCAACAAAATTATTCGCACACCCTCCGTCACTATGTGATGGAGTGCGAAAAGATACGTGAATTTAGAGACAATTCTATAACCAATGTTCCAGCTATGTGTTAAATATTTCATTCAAAATGATCTGCTACCAGAAATTTTAGCCAAATATCCCCAGTTTGCTAACTGTAGGTAGTAACTGAGTGATTGTAACCTATCCACCGCTGCCCACTGGATGGGGGGCGGTGTGCAGGACAAACATATCAATTGTGACACTAGCTCTCCACATATGTCAGTTGCTTAACTTAGAAACTGTACTTGTAGTCGATCTCGAACCCATTGTTGATGTGACGACTTATACTGAATTTTGTAACTAGCTCATCAAGATTGTAACTTGCTTAGCTAAACGAATTGTGGGGTTCAGTCCCTGAGCCCATTATGTGCCTCTGTAACCCTTTCCACTACCGCCCACAAGATGGGTATGGGGTGCATAATAAATGAACTAAACTAACTACCGTCCAGCAAAAATGTTATCCTCTACAGGAAAGAGTCTTCGCTTTACTGCAGAGCTTTTAATTTCATAGCGAGTTGAGTCAAGATGATCATCTCAAACTGTTTCACTAACAGCCAGTTCTATTTTGAAGCTGAGATTAATATTAGTTCTAGGATGAAAATGATGCATGTTCATTGGTAGGTTTTGAACACTGTACGGGCAGTACTTGTATGGTGTTCAAGGCACTACAACACGTCCTTTTTTAACTAGTAACAGTTCCCAAATATCCACGTTTTCTATGTATATGTTAGGGTAGGTTAGGTTAAGGTTAGGTTTAAGCTACGTTTAGGGTTAGGTTAGGTTAGGTTAGGTTTAGGTTAGGGTTAGGTTAGGTTAGGTTAGACTTAGGTTGCTTGGGGTCGTACGTTCCTGGGGGTAAGTTAGCACATTCTATTTTATACGTTGTGACATGTTAATGTCTCGTGCAGGTGAGCAAGTAGTGAAGCGCCTCTCACAAAACCTCATTAATTTGGGACCACTCTGAAGCTTTAGATGTTGCAAGATGTTGCAAGATGTTGCAAGATATTGCAAGATGGTGCAAGATGTGGCAAGATGTTGCAAGATGTTGCAAGATGTTGCAAGATATTGCAAGATGTTGCAAGATGTTGCAAGATGTTGCAAAATATTGCAAGATATTGCAAGATATTGCAAGATATGGCAAGATATTGCAAGATATTGCAAGATATTGCAAGATTGATGCCTTGCAGAGAAGCTTGTCAGAACCTCTTTTACTGCTGCTTGTTTAATTCCCTAAACTCTCGACTGACTTTAAGAAATGAATAGTTTTTAAAGAATTTCGTTCGAAGGAGTTCTTTTAAGACGTGAGTCAGGGAACCAGCTCTGACTCTCGCTTGGTGCTATACAACAAGTATGGTTGATCAGAGAGTATGTCCGAGTCAGAGTATGAATGAATACGTATGTATGTATATATGAAGTCAGAGTATGTATGTATGTATGAAGTCAAGGTATGTATGTATCAGAGAGTATGTATTTATGAAGTATATATGAAATCAGAATATGTATGAAGTCAGAATTTGTATGAAGTCAGAGAGTATGATGTATACCAAGAACAAATACAGATCTTCAAGCGCACATGTTAATTTGAATGGGTAATAATGATTAAAGTCTAAACCCTCATTTGTAGTTAATTATTAAATCTTGGATAATTGCGTTCCAGTCACACTTGTCGACAATTTCAGTCTGTTCTTTTCAACCAATTTATTGTACCAATTTTGTTCAGAGTTTCTTGAAAATGATTCGCACCGATTTGGTATTGGAAAATACATATCACCAATAATGATGATCTCACTTATTGATAGTTTTTGGTACTAAATCAAATATTTTTGTCTTCATACTACAAATAATTGAGGAGATTAGGCCTATAATTACGTTATTATGACGATAAACATGATTGTGATTATGTGAGTCAATTTATCAAGGTCTGATGTCAATATATGAATAGGTTTATCAGTTTTGCCCCGAGGGACGAGTTTATTGGGCAGCGTCACTCATCCTGTGAGTGGACACACCGCCATAGTGACAGTATTGGGCAGCGTCACTCATCCTGTGAGTGGACACACCGCCATAGTGACAGTTTTGGGCAGCGTCACTCATCCTGTGAGTGGACACACCGCCATAGTGACAGTATTGGGCAGCGTCACTCATCCTGTGAGTGGACACACCGCCATAGTGACAGTATTGGGCAGCGCCACTCATCCTGTGAGTGGACACACCACCATAGTGACAGTATCGGGCAGCGCCACTCATCCTGTGAGTGGACACACCGCCATAGTGACAGTATTGGGCAGCGTCACTCATCCTGTGAGTGGACACACCGCCATAGTGACAGTATGGGCAGCACCACTCATCCTGTGAGTGGACACAACGCCATAGTGACAGTATTGGGCAGCGTCACTCATCCTGTGAGTGGACTCACCGCCATAGTGACAGTATTGGGCAGCGTCACTCATCCTGTGAGTTGACAAACCGCCATAGTGATAGTATTGGGCAGCGTCACTCATCCTGTGAGTGGACACACCGCCATAGTGACAGTACTGGGCATCGCCACTCATCCTGTGAGTGGACACACCGCTATAGTGACAGTATTGGGCAGCGTCACTCATCCTGTGGGTGGACACACCGCCATATAGAGAGAATTGGGCAGCGTCACTCATCCTGTGAGTGAACAAACCGCCATAGTGAGAGTATTGGGCAGCGTCACTCATCCTGTGAGTGGACACGCCTTAATGGACAGTATTGGACAGCGCCACTCACACACTGTGAGTGGGCCATAGTGACAGTATTGGGCAGTGTCACTCATCCTGTCAGTGGACACACCGCCAAAGTGGCAGTATTGGGCAGTGTCAGTCATCCTGTGACTGATCACACCACCATAGTGACAGTATTGGGCAGCGCACTCATCCTGTGAGTGGACACACCACCATATTTACAGTATTGAGCAGCGCCACTCATCCTGTGATTGGACACACCGCCTTAGTGACAGTTTTCGGCAGCGTCACTCATCCTGTTAGTGAAAACACTACCATAGTGACAGTATTGGGCAGCGCCACTCATCCTGTGAGTGGACACACCGCCATAGTGACTGTATTGGGCAGCGTCACTCATCCTGTTATTGGAAAACCCACCATAGTGACAGTATTGGGCAGTGTCACTCATCCTGTGAGTGAACACACCGCCATAGTGACAGTATTGGGCAGCGTCACTCATCCTGTGAGTGGACACACCGCCATAGTGACAGTATTGGGCAGCGTCACTCATCCTGTGAGTTGACAAACCGCCATAGTGATAGTATTGGGCAGCGTCACTCATCCTGTGAGTGGACACACCGCCATAGTGACAGTACTGGGCATCGCCACTCATCCTGTGAGTGGACACACCGCTATAGTGACAGTATTGGGCAGTGTCACTCATCCTGTGAGTGTATAGTGACAGTATTGGGCAGTGTCACATCCTGTGAGTGGACACGCCATAGTGACAGTATTGGGCAGCGTCACTCATCCTGTGAGTGGACACACCGCCATAGTGACAGTATTGGGCAGCGTCACTCATCCTGTGAGTGGACACACCGCCATAGTGACAGTATTGGGCAGCGTCACTCATCCTGTGAGTGGACACACCGCCATAGTGACAGTATTGGGCAGCGTCACTCATCCTGTGAGTGAACACACCGCCATAGTGACAGTATTGGGCAGCGTCACTCATCCTGTGAGTGGACACACCGCCATAGTGACAGTATTGGGCAGCGTCACTCATCCTGTCAGTGGACACACCGCCATAGTGACAGTATTGGGCAGTGTCACTCATCCTGTGAGTGATCACACCACCATAGTGACAGTATTGGGCAGCGCCACTCATCCTGTGAGTGGACACACCACCATATTTACAGTATTGAGCAGCGCCACTCATCCTGTGATTGGACACACAGCCTTAGTGACAGTATTGGGCAGCGTCATCATCCTGTGAGTGGACACACCGCCATAGTGACAGTATTGGGCAGCGTCATCATCCTGTGAGTGGACACACCGCCATAGTGACAGTATTGGGCAGCGTCAATCATCCTGTGAGTGGACACACCGCCATAGTGACAGTATTGGGCAGCGTCACTCATCCTGTGAGTGGACACACCGCCATAGTGACAGTATTGGGCAGCGCCACTCATCCTGTGAGTGGACACACCGCCATAGTGACAGTATTGGGCAGCGTCACTCATCCTGTGAGTGGACACACCGCCATAGTGACAGTATTGGGCAGCGCCACTCATCCTGTGAGTGGACACACCGCCATAGTGACAGTATTGGGCAGCGCCACTCATCCTGTGAGTGGACACACCGCCATAGTGAGCAGCGCTACAGTATTGGGCAGCGCCACTCATCCTGTGAGTGGACACATCACCATAATGACAGTATTGGGCAGCGCCACTCATCCTGTGAATGGCCACACCGCCATAGTGACAGTATTGGGCAGCGCCACTCATCCTGTGAGTGAACACACCGCCATTGTGACAGTATTGAGCAGCGCTACTCATCCTGTGAATGGACACACCACCATAGTGTCAGTATTGGGCAGCGCCACTCATCCTGTGAGTGAACACACCGCCATTGTGACAGTATTGAGCAGCGCCACTCATCCTGTGAGTGGACACACCGCCATAGTTACAGTATTGAGCAGCGCCATGGACACACCGCCATAGTGACAGTATTGGGCAGCGCCACTCATCCTGTGAGTGGACACACCGCCATAGTGACAGTATTGGGCAGCGCCACTCATCCTGTGAGTGGACACACTACCATAGTGACAGTATTGGGCAGCGTCACTCATCCTGTGAATGGACACACCGCCATAGTGACAGTATTGGGCAGCGTCACTCATCCTGTGAGTGGACACACCGCCATTGTGACAGTATTGAGCAGCGCCACTCATCCTGTGAATCATCCTGTGATCCTGTGAGTGGACACACCGCCATAGTGACAGTATTGGGCAGCGCCACTCATCCTGTGAGTGGACACACTGCCATAGTGACAGTATTGGGCAGCGCCACTCATCCTGTGAGTGGACACACCACCATAGTGACAGTATTGAGCAGCGTCACTCATCCAGTGAGTGAACACACCGCCATAGTGACAGTATTGGGCAGCGCCACTCATCCTGTGAATGGACACACCGCCATAGTGACAGTATTGGGCAGCGTCACTCATCCTGTGAGTGGACACACCGCCATTGTGACAGTATTGAGCAGCGCCACTCATCCTGTGAATGGACACACCGCCATAGTGACAGTATTGGGCAGCGCCACTCATCCTGTGAGTGGACACACCGCCATAGTGACAGTATTGAGCAGCGCCACTCATCCTGTGAATGGACACACCGCCATAGTGACAGTATTGGGCAGCGCCACTCATCCTGTGAGTGGACACACCGCCATTGTGACAGTATTGGGCAGCGCCACTCATCCTGTGAGTGGACACACCACCATAGTGACAGTATTGGGCAGCGTCACTCATCCTGTGAATGGACACACCGCCATAGTGACAGTATTGGGCAGCGTCACTCATCCTGTGAGTGGACACACCGCCATAGTGACAGTATTGGGCAGCGCCACTCATCCTATGAGTGGACACACTGCCATAGTGACAGTATTGGGCAGCGCCACTCATCCTGTGAGTGGACACACCGCCATAGTGACAGTATTGGGCAGCGCCACTCATCCTGTGAATGGACACACCGCCATAGTGACAGTATTGGGCAGCGCCACTCATCCTGTGAGTGGACACACCGCCATCGTGACAGTATTTGGCAGCGCCACTCATCCTGTGAGTGGACACACCGCCATAGTGACAGTATTGGGCAGCGCCACTCATCCTGTGAATGGACACACCACCATAGTGACAGTATTGGGCAGCGCCACTCATCCTGTGAGTGGACACACCGCCATAGTGACAGTATTGGGCAGCGCCACTCATCCTGTGAGTGGACACACCACCATAGTGACAGTATTGGGCAGCGCCACTCATCCTGTGAGTGAACACACCACCATTGTGACAGTATTTGGCAGCGCTATTCATCCTGTGAATGGACACACCGCCATAGTGACAGTATTGGGCAGCGCCACTCATCCTGTGAGTGGACACACCGCCATAGTGACAGTATTGGGCAGCGCCACTCATCCTGTGAGTGAACACACCGCCATTGTGACAGTATTGAGCAGCGCTACTCATCCTGTGAATGGACACACCACCATAGTGTCAGTATTGAGCAGCGCCACTCATCCTGTGAGTGAACACACCGCCATTGTGACAGTATTGAGCAGCACCACTCATCCTGTGAGTGGACACACCGCCATAGTGACAGTATTGGGCAGCATCACTCATCCTGTGAGTGGACACACCGCCATTGTGACAGTATTGAGCAGCGCCACTCATCCTGTGAGTGGACACACCGCCATAGTTACAGTATTGAGCAGCGCCATGGACACACCGCCATAGTGACAGTATTGGGCAGCATCACTCATCCTGTGAGTGGACACACCGCCATAGTGACAGTATTGGGCAGCGCCACTCATCCTGTGAGTGGACACACTACCATAGTGACAGTATTGGGCAGCGTCACTCATCCTGTGAATGGACACACCGCCATTGTGACAGTATTGGGCAGCGTCACTCATCCTGTGAGTGGACACACCGCCATTGTGACAGTATTGAGCAGCGCCACTCATCCTGTGAATGGACACACCGCCATAGTGACAGTATTGGGCAGCGCCACTCATCCTGTGAGTGGACACTCCGCCATTGTGACAGTATTGGGCAGCGCCACTCATCCTGTGAGTGGACACACCGCCATAGTGACAGTATTGGGCAGCGCCACTCATCCTGTGAGTGGACACACCACCATAGTGACATTATTGGGCAGCGTCACTCATCCTGTGAGTGGACACTCCGCCATAGTGACAGTATTGGGCAGCGCCACTCATCCTGTGAATGGACACACCGCCATAGTGACAATATTGGGCAGCGTCACTCATCCTGTGAGTGGACACACCGCCATAGTGACAGTATTGGGCAGCGTCACTCATCCTGTGAATGGACACACCGCCATAGTGACAATATTGGGCAGCGTCACTCATCCTGTGAGTGGACACACCGCCATAGTGACAGTATTGGGCAGCGCCACTCATCCTGTGAGTGGACACACTGCCATAGTGACAGTATTGGGCAGCGCCACTCATCCTGTGAATGGACACACCGCCATAGTGACAGTATTGGGCAGCGTCACTCATCCTGTGAGTGGACACACCGCCATAGTGACAGTATTGGGCAGCGCCACTCATCCTGTGAGTGGACACACCGCCATAGTGACAGTATTGGGCAGCGCCACTCATCCTGTGAGTGGACACACCGCCATAGTGACAGTATTGGGCAGCGCCACTCATCCTGTGAGTGGACACACCGCCATAGTGACAGTATTGGGCAGCGGCACTCATCCTGTGAGTGGACACACCGCCATAGTGACAGTATTTTGCAGCGGCACTCATCCTGTGAGTGGACACACCGCCATAGTGACAGTATTGGGCAGCGCCACTCATCCTGTGAGTGGACACACCGCCATAGTGACAGTATTGGGCAGCGCCACTCATCCTGTGAGTGGACACACCACCATAGTGACAGTATTGGGCAGCGTCACTCATCCTGTGAATGGACACACCGCCATAGTGACAATATTGGGCAGCGCCAATCAAGGAGACTCGAACCCTGGTCCCCACGCGTATGTGTGAATCCGCAGCTATATCGACCGTGGTATTGAGTAATCATGATAAGGAACACATTGATAGCCTAACCTGCCCTTAGCTACGGGTGTGTAGAAGCTTGACGGAAAGCCTTGCAACCTCAGTTCCAAGTTTTGAAGCTTGAGCTACAATGTCATTTCCTAGTATTCCTACATGACTTGGCACCCACATAAGTCATTCGATTATGACTTTGCAATATTTATATTACTGTGCTAATAGTTGTGGTCAGAAGGGGGGGGGGTTATTGCCATGTGGTTGTTGTTGTGTTTATTGCAAGGTTTGCAACGGAAGTTCTCGAACCTGTTGCTGGCCTGCAGCTAGCGCGTGCTGCAAAGCCTGCCGAGTATCCAGCTTATTGGTGAGGTTGAGCACTTGTTTTGAGCGTCTTCGCTAAATAGCCAGTTTCCTGTCATACTGTTCCTTCTTGATCCGTCAGTTCCCGGTACCAGGTGCACGGTACCAGGTGCACGGTACCAGGTGCACGGTACCAGATGCACGGTACCAGGTGCACGGTACCAGATGCACGGTACCAGGTGCACGGTACCAGGTGCACGGTATCAGGTGCACGGTACCAGGTGCACGGTACCAGGTGCACGGTACCAGGTGCACGGTACTAGGTGCACGGTACCAGCTGCACGGTACCAGGTGCACGGTACCAGGTGCACGGTACTACGTGCACGGTACCAGGGACACGGTACCAGGTGCACGGTACCAGGTGCACGGTACCAGGTGCACGGTACTACGTGCACGGTACCAGGGACACGGTATCAGGTGCACGGTACCAGCTGCACGGAACCAGGTGCACGGTACCAGGCGCACGGTACCAGGTGCACGGTACCAGGTGCACGGTACCAGGTGCACGGTACTACGTGCACGGTACCAGGGACACGGTACCAGGTGCACGGTACCAGGTGCACGGTACCAGGTGCACGGTACTACGTGCACGGTACCAGGGACACGGTACCAGGTGCACGGTACCAGGTGCACGGTACCAGGTGCACGGTACCAGGTGCACGGTACTACGTGCACGGTACCAGGTGCACGGTACCAGGTGCACGGTACTACGTGCACGGTACCAGGTGCACGGTACTACGTGCACGGTACCAGGTGCACGGTACCAGGTGCACGGTACTACGTGCACGGTACCAGGGACACGGTACCAGGTGCACGGTACCAGGTGCACGGTACCAGGTGCACGGTACCAGGTGCACGGTACCAGGTGCACGGTACTACGTGCACGGTACCAGGCAGGGCACCAGGTGCACGGTACTACGTGCACGGTACCAGGTGCACGGTACCAGGTGCACGGTACTACGTGCACGGTACACGGTACCAGGTGCAGGTGCACGGTACTAGGTGCACGGTACCAGGTGCACGGTACCAGGTGCACGGTACCAGGTGCACGGTACTACGTGCACGGTACCAGGGACACGGTACCAGGGTGCACGGTACCACACGGGTACCAGGTGCACGGTACTACGTGCACGGTACCAGGTGCACGGTGCACGGTACCAGGTGACACGGTACCACCAGGTGCACGGTACCAGGTGCACGGTACTACGTGCACGGTACGGTACCAGGGCACGGTACCAGGTGCACGGTACACGGTACTACGTGCACGGTACCAGGGACACGGTACCAGGTGCACGGTACCAGGTGCACGGTACCAGGTGCACGGTACCAGGTGCACGGTACCAGGTGCACGGTACAGGTGCACGGTACTACGTGCACACGGTACCAGGTGACACGGTACCAGGTGCACGGTACCAGGTGCACGGTACCAGGTGCACGGTACTACGTGCACGGTACCAGGGACACGGTACCAGGTGCACGGTACCAGGTGCACGGTACCAGGTGCACGGTACTAGGTGCACGGTACCAGGTGCACGGTACCAGGTGCACGGTACCAGGTGCACGGTACCAGGTGCACGGTACTACGTGCACGGTACCAGGGACACGGTACCAGGTGCACGGTACCAGGTGCACACGGTGCACGGTACACGGCACGGTACCAGGTGCACGGTACCAGGTGCACGGTACCAGGTGCACGGTACCAGGGGCACGGTACCAGGTGCACGGTACCAGATGCACGGTACCAGGTGCACGGTACCAGGTGCACGGTACCAGGTGCACGGTACCAGGTGCACGGTACCAGGTGCACGGTACCAGATGCACGGTACCAGGTGCACGGTACCAGGTGCACGGTACCAGATGCACGGTACAAGGTGCACGGTACCAGGTGCACGGTACCGGAAGCACAGTACATAAGACCCAGATACTGGGAATAATATGGAAGAATAGACACAGGTAGCGGCTTAGAGGATACAAAGGTACCAAGGGTACTGGGTTAGAGTAGAAGCAGGTACCGGAGGGTACAGGAGACGCAAGTACCGGGGGGTACAGGAGACACAAGTACCAGGGTGGTACAGGAGACACAAGTACCGGGGGGTACAGGAGACACAAGTACCGGGGGGTACAGGAGACACAAGTACCAGGGGGGTACAGGAGACGCAAGTACCAGGGGGGTACAGGAGACACAAGTACCAGGGGGGTACAGGAGACGCAAGTACCGGGGGGTACAGGAGACACAAGTACCGGGGGGTACAGGAGACGCAAGTACCAGGGGGGTACAGGAGACGCAAGTACCAGGGGGGTACAGGAGACACAAGTACCAGGGGGGTACAGGAGACGCAAGTACCACCCAGGAGACACAAGGGGGGTACAGGAGACACGCAAGTACCAGGGGGGTACAGGAGACGCAAGTACCAGGGGGGTACAGGAGACATAAGTACCGGGAGGTACAGGAGACCGCAAGTACCAGGGGGGGGTACAGGAGACACAAGTACCAGGGGGGTACAGGAGACGCAAGTACCAGGGGGGTACAGGAGACATAAGTACCAGGGGGAGGTACAGGAGACGCAAGTACCAGTACCAGGGGGGTACAGGAGACACAAGTACCGGGGGGGGGTACAGGAGACGCAAGTAAGTACCAGTACTAAGGGGGGTACGGACGGGTACAGGAGACACAAGTACCAGGGGGGTACAGGAGACACAAGTACCGGGGGGTACAGGAGACACAAGTACCAGGGGGGTACAGGAGACGCAAGTACCAGGGGGGTACAGGAGACACAAGTACCAGGGGGGTACAGGAGACGCAAGTACCAGGGGGTACAGGAGACACAAGTACCGGGGGGGTACAGGAGACACAAGTACCAGGGGTTGGGTACAGGAGACACAAGTACCAGGGGGGTACAGGAGACGCAAGTACCAGGGGGGTACAGGAGACACAAGTACCAGGGGGGTTACAGGAGACGCAAGTACCGGGGGGGTACAGGAGACACAAGTACCGGGGGGGTACAGGAGACACAAGTACCAGGGGGGTACAGGAGACACAAGTACCAGGGGAGGTACAGGAGACACAAGTACCGGGGGGTACAGGAGACACGGTACAAATTTAAACACCTGGACACCCTGCAGGATCAAGCCAATCTAGAAGGCTACAATTACAACGGAATCGATTCAGTTGTTTCTGAGGCGTAATTGTGCGGCCAGAGTTGTTAATGTGACGCCCCTTACAACCCTGAACTAATTGCGGGCCCAGAGTTGTTAATGTGACGCCCCTTACAACCCTTACCTTCAGGTTACCTTGAGGTGCTTCCGGGGCTTAGCGTCCCCGCGGCCCGGTCGTCGAGCAGGCCTCATGGTCACCCTGAACTAATTGTGGGCCCAGAGTTGTTGATGTGGGGCCCCTTACAACCCTGAACCAATTGTGGGCCCAGAGTTGTTGATGTGGGGCCCCTTACAACCCTGAACTAAGTGAGACCTGGGTATTTATTTGGGATTTGGTTGTCAGAGTGAAACATGAGAGACAGAGAGAGGGAGAGAGAGAGAGAGAGTGACAGAGAGAGAGAGACAGACAGACAGACAGACAAAGATACAGACAGAAGGACCTGGATGGGACAAGAACAGGAACAGGTATGGCTGAAGATGTGGAGGACAAACGAGGGTGTGGCACAGAGGAAGGTGTGTGACACACCACGTGTGGTCAACCACACCATCTTGCCACACTTGTCACCGC
This sequence comes from Procambarus clarkii, assembly GCF_020424385.1. Taxonomy (NCBI): domain Eukaryota; kingdom Metazoa; phylum Arthropoda; class Malacostraca; order Decapoda; family Cambaridae; genus Procambarus; species Procambarus clarkii. The sequence goes on from NW_025552355.1 coordinate 18,619, forward strand.
CTCAGTTCTTAAGTTCCTCTTTCACCCCTTGCGACGTATTGCAAATCGTTCTCGAATCAAGTCCATTCCATCCAGCGGTCGACCCCACAGACGCATTCATAAATTTTTACATGTTGTTCATTCAAAACAGGAATTTTCTCAACTATAAGTTGATATTATAATATAATAGCATATTGTGCATATATAGGCATAGGTTAGGTTAGGTGTTTAGGTTCTGTTGGTGATTATTGGTATTTGTAGTACGTGGGTGAAGCATTTACAGCGTTGTGGTTCGAACACCAGTCGTCAGTGAAGCACTTGTTCCGGAAGTGTTCGGACGTCAGCAGTTGTGAGTCCTGTGTAAACTGTTTTGCATTCATAAACAGCCGGGGGGGGGGGGTTGGTGAGTGCATGGAATGGTCATTGGGTCGTTCTTTGGACGACGGGCTGCAAAAGTGATTCCATCCACCCGCCAAACCCCCCCCCCCCCCCGCTGTTTACGAATGAAAAACAGTTTACACAGGACTCACAACTGCTGACGTCCGAACACTTCCGGAACAAGTGCTTCACTGACGACTTGTGTTCGAACCACAACGCTGTAAATGCTTCACCCACGTACTACAAATACCAATAATCGCCAACAGAACCTAAACACCTAACCTAACCTATGCCTATATATGCACAATATGCTAATATATTATAATATTAATTTGTTTTTGAGAAAAGTTCAGTTTTGAACGAACATCATGTTAAAATTTATGAATGCGTCCGTGGGGTCGACCGCTGGATGGAATGGACATGAGTCGAGGACGGGTTGAGGGAGTTATATTGCCTGCAAAAGCCGGGTCCTTTGACCTGAACCACCAGTCTAGCCGGCACACATAGGTGAGTACACAAACACAAAATCTCCAAGTTACGACATATTGACTGCTAGGTGGACAGAGGCATCAGGTGAAGGTAAAAATTTGGTATAAACACTTCGGGCCTGACATAGCTATTGCTTGTTATTCACACAATGTCACTGTCACCCGTGTCTGTCACTGTCACCCGTGTCTGTCACTGTCACCCGTGTCTGTCACTGTCACCCGTGTCTGTCACTGTCACCCGTGTCTGTCACTATCACCCGTGTCTGTCACTGTCACCAGTGTCTGTCACTGTCACTAGTGTCTGTCACTGTCACCCGTGTCTGTCACTGTCACCCGTGTCTGTCACTGTCACCCGTGTCTGTCACTGTCACCCGTGTCTGTCACTGTCACCCGTGTCTGTCACTGTCACCCGTGTCTGTCACTGTCACCGTGTCTGTCACTGTCACCCGTGTCCGTCACTGTCACCCGTGTCTGTCACTGTCACCCGTGTCTGTCACTGTCACCCGTGTCTGTCACTGTCACCAGTGTCTGTCACTGTCACCCGTGTCTGTCTGGCCCTAGCTTTGGTGCGGGGCAGACGTGTTGAATTGGCGCTCCAGCAGTTGGTGTTGTTTGCCCGTTTCGGCTGGTTGGGGGCGGGTGTGTGTCTGCTCGCCTGTGCTGACGTGGCGTTACGATGGGGGTCCCTCTACCCCCTGTCGTCCGGGCTCAGTCTGTGGGACTAGAGTTCTCTGTGCGGGCTGGTTACCCGGAGATTGCCCTGGCTTGTGAACGGCTCTCTGTCCCTGTGTTTGCGATTTATGGGGTCGAGTTGGTAACAGCCCGTAGGGCAATTGTGAAGTTTGCAGAGGAGGTGGCGTATCGTGATTTTCTCCGGCGATACGAGGGGCGGACACTGCCCCTGCCGGATGGTGCGGGCACTGTCACCCTCTCGGATAGAAGTGGTGCACTTACTTACATCAGTGTGCATGGGGCTCCCTTGGAGTTTCCAGAGGCTCTGCTACGGCGGTATTTCGGGCGGTTTGGCGCAGTTGTTAGTGTGAGAGTGAACGTGGTGTCTTCTAGTCCTCTTAAGGGTGTGAGGTCTAACATTCACACCCTGGGCATGAGACTCCGGGCGGATATTCCGTCCTCTGTGCGCCTTATGGGGTACAACGTTCGGGTGTTTTATGCCCGTCAGCCGCGGACGTGTTATCGTTGTGGTCTTTTGGGCCATCAGGCTGCTGACTGTTCTGCGCCTCCTGTTGCACCAGTGAATCTCTTCAGTGAGGAGGATTTTCCGCCCCTTCCTGTGGGGGATGATTCGGTGGGTATGGACGTCTCTTCGGCTGAGGAGGTGCCCTCTGTAGCAGCTGTTGCTCCGCCTGTTGCGCCCCCTGTTGTTGCCGCATCTCTTCCGGAGGTTGGGTCCTCGCCTAGTGCTCCGGCTGGTGTCCCTGCGCCTCTTCCACCTGCCGTTTGCTCGGACCACTCGTCTTCCAGTTCTTCCTCTGCTGTGTCTGTCCCGGTCCCTGCACCCTCGCCGTCTGTTCCGGCTGTGCTGGGAGCTGAGGTGGATCCGGAATTCCCTCCTGTGCCTGGCCTGGTGCCCCGTGTGGTTGAGGAGGCTGCCGTGCTGCGGCGTGCGTCGGTTCGCTCGGTTGGTGCTGCGCGGGTCGCTGAGTCTGCTTCCGGGTCTGATGATGTGCGGCCCGAGCCTAAGCGTTCCCGGCGTTCTTCTGTGTGGGCTGAAGTTGGCGAATTCGCTGAGTGTCGTCCTTCCGTTGACGGTGGGGTGGCTCCGGAAGTGGTGCACACTACGGTGGTGGCGGAGGTACACTTGCCTGAGGATGCCGGTGCCGGCGTCTCGGCCTCAACTTCTGGTCCGGTGTCCGAGGATCCTGCTTCAGATGCGTTGCCTGCGTCGGATGGCTCCGGTTCTTCGTGGGCGGTGGTTCCCCCTGCTGTAGTTGGTGGTGAGCGGGGTGGCCTGGTGGTGATGTTGAGAAAGGATGCTCGCTCTGGATGTTCTGTGGCCCCTTCCTCGTTACCCGTTTCCTCGGCAGCGGTCTTGCCGCCTCTTCCGTTTCCTGCAGTCCCTTCCGTGTCTCCTGCGGTATCCGTGGAAGTGCTATCGTCTCAGCGTCCGACACCTGCTCCGATGGCGAAGGCGTGGCAGGCTCGGCGTCCCTCGTCTGCTTCTTCGGTGTCGTCTGCTTCCTCGAAGGGCGTGGTTGGCGCTCCCCAGCCTCGTTATGCGACTTGCGTCAGTGACCTTAGGCATTGGCCGATGCCGCCAGATATAGATGTTCCCAAGTTTATGATACCCGCTCGAGAGCGGGGGATCAAAAACCCTACCGACCTTGAAGATCTCGTCTGGGAAGCTTACAAGACGAAATATCCTCGTGAGCTGTTCCCGGAGAAGTACATTTCTCACGAGGTTCCTCGCAAGTGATTTCTATGTATTTTGTTTTGCCTGGTTGTGGGGTGTGTATGTGAGTGGGTGGGGTGGGTATTGTTTCCCCGGTTCCTGCGTGCTCCGGTTTGTTTTGTGGGTTTTTTTGTATGGCTCGTGGGGGGGTGTGCGGTTCCTATGCGTTTGTGTGTTCAGTTATGAATGTCGTGTGCGCTTGTTTGTCATATTGTGTGCCCTTCAGGCTGTTGGCGTGTGCTCTTTGTTATGTTTTGCCTTCCGTTTGTTATGGTGGATCTGTTTTCTTTATTGTTATTGTCCTTATTCTTGTATGTTTCTCGCCTCTCTGTATGTATTTGAGGTGTTAGCAGGCTTGTTTTGTGTGCATTTTGTCCTGGGGTTTTCCCTTATGTTTGTATTACACTGTGTTTATATTTGTGTTATGTTTGTATATGCATTTTTGTTTTGTGGTCAGCCCTTCTGGCTGGTCTTCTATTGATTTGTTCCTTTGTCCTTGTACATATGTGTGCTTTGTACTTTTGTTCTATGTTATATTTGTTCTGTTTTTCTTGTACATTATACGCATGCTTGCATGTAAAAATAAAAATAAAAAAAAATTTGAAGGCCAATTATCAGATTAGCAGAAGCAAGGTGAAATTTGCATGATCTGACCTCAGGTCACTTGGGGTCATTAACGCTTAGAGGTGTGAGTTTCAGGTCGACAAACTGGCGCCTCTCAGATCCTTGTCTCTGACTCATGTATCTCCATGTATGTATTAAATAAAACTAAACCAAACACCCTTACGGTGTTACAACTGTCACCGTGTCTGTCACTGTCACCAGTGTCTGTCACTGTCACCGTGTCTGTCACTGTCACCAGTGTCTGTCACTGTCACCGTGTCTGTCACTGTCACCAGTGTCTGTCACTGTCACCGTGTCTGTCACTGTAACCCGTGTCTGTCACTGTAACCCGTGTCTGTCACTGTCACCGTGTCTGTCACTGTAACCCGTGTCTGTCACTGTCACCAGTGTCTGTCACTGTCACCAGTGTCTGTCACTGTCACCAGTGTCTGTCACTGTCACCAATGTCTGTCACTGTCACCAGTGTCTGTCACTGTCACCCGTGTCTGTCACTGTCACCCGTGTCTGTCACTGTGTCTGTCACTGTCACCCGTGTCTGTCACTGTCACCAGTGTCTGTCACTGTCACCCGTGTCTGTCACTGTCACCCGTGTCTGTCACTGTCACCCGTGTCTGTGTCTGTCACTGTCACCGTGTCTGTCACTGTCACCCGTGTCTGTCACTGTCACCCGTGTCTGTCACTGTCACCCGTGTCTGTCACTGTCACCCGTGTCTGTCACTGTCACCGTGTCTGTCACTGTCACCCGTGTCTGTCACTGTCACCAGTGTCTGTCACTGTCACCGTGTCTGTCACTGTCACCCGTGTCTGTCACTGTCACCCGTGTCTGTCACTGTCACCAGTGTCTGTCACTGTCACCAGTGTCTGTCACTGTCACCAGTGTCTGTCACTGTCACCCGTGTTTGTCACTGTCACCCGTGTTTGTCACTGTCACCCGTGTCTGTCACTGTCACCCGTGTCTGTCACTGTCACCCGTGTCTGTCACTGTCACCCGTGTCTGTCACTGTCACCCGTGTCTGTCACTGTCACCAGTGTCTGTCACTGTCGCCGTGTCTGTCACTGTCACCAGTGTCTGTCACTGTCACCCGTGTCTGTCACTGTCACCAGTGTCTGTCACTGTCGCCGTGTCTGTCACTGTCACCAGTGTCTGTCACTGTCACCCGTGTCTGTCACTGTCACCGTGTCTGTCACTGTCACCAGTGTCTGTCACTGTCACCAGTGTCTGTCACTGTCACCAGTGTCTGTCACTGTCACCAGTGTCTGTCACTGTCACCGTGTCTGTCACTGTCACCAGTGTCTGTCACTGTCACCAGTGTCTGTCACTGTCACCCGTGTCTGTCACTGTCACCCGTGTCTGTCACTGTCACCCGTGTCTGTCACTGTCACCAGTGTCTGTCACTGTCGCCGTGTCTGTCACTGTCACCAGTGTCTGTCACTGTCACCGGTGTCTGTCACTGTCACCGTGTCTGTCACTGTCACCGGTGTCTGTCACTGTCACCGTGTCTGTCACTGTCACCCATGTCTGTCACTGTCACCGTGTCTGTCACTGTCACCGGTGTCTGTCACTGTCACCGTGTCTGTCACTGTCACCCGTGTCTGTCACTGTGTAACTGGGGGTTATCTTATCTTGAGATAAGATAACCCCCAGTTATCTTGAGATGATGGGGGAAATAGCTCTATCTTGTCCATTATTCCACCCCCCAGTTACCTAACGAGGCCGGGGGAAACAGCTCTCTCTAGTCCGTTATCCCGTCCCCAGTTAGCTAACTGGGGACGTTAACTAACTAACTAACTAAAGTTAACTAACTAGAGCACCTCCAGAGTACCTACGGCAACCTCTCTCGTTCAACACCTTGTAACCTAGGTATTTGACTACCTAGGTGCTACGACTACAAGGCGCCGTAACTGGATCAGCTACCCGAAACTCTAGAGAACTCTAGAATACATTTCACTGCCACAAACGTATAAGAGAAACGAAAGGAAAGAGATGAATAATGAAGTAATTAGTGAGGGTTTGGGGTGAGAGAGGTAGAGAGGTGGGAGGAGCGAGGAGGGTCGTCAACTGAAAGTGAAAGGTTGGAGAGGGGTGGAGGGAGAGGAGTAGATAGGTAGAAGTAGAAAAGTAAATAATAGAAGTAGAAGAGTAGATAGTAGAAGAAGAAATGCTGCCACCATCCATTCTAGCAACCCGTTCTCGCAAATTTAATAAGTCAATATTGACTTATTAAATATGTGCATAGGTGACATACTTAACATAATAGTTTCCCTTGAAAAACTTCATAGAAAACACCGACCTTACATAACCTACTTAGTATGTTAAGATAAGCATCTTATTGCTTCGTAATTACAATTATTACCTAACCTATACCTATAATAGGTTAAGTAACAATTGTAATTACGAAGCTATAAGATGCTTATTTTAATATACTAAGTAGGTTAGGTAAGGTCGGTGTTTTCTATGAAGCTTTTCAAGGGAAACTATTATGTTTAGTATGTCACCTATGCACATATTTAATAAGTCAATATTGACTTATTAAATTTGCGAGAACGGGTTGATTCTAGACCATTACATACAAGACAAGGAATGGAACTTGTCTGTATCACCAAATTCTCAAAGATGTTAACACGAGGCCATTATTAGTCTGTCCCATCTGTATCATGTACCCATTAAAATCATGAACCAGTAACCACAGAGGCTTTCTCACCTCAACTTAAAAACTCTATGGAACACAGTTAAAGACAATTTAACTAATATATTCAACAATTATATTTGTCATGATAAGTATCATAATTTAAGCCATTCAACTTAATGTTCAAGATACAAAGTGAGTCATTATCCCAGAATTCGAGAACCCTACAACTTGACTGCCCCTGATCCTCACACAACACTTGTAAACACGACCAAGTCACCTTGCATGCTCAACTCACCAAGTGTCTGCCTATAGCTGGATAGAGAGGGAGAGGGGGAGTCTGCAGTTGTCAGGCAGCGTCACCCCCCGTCTGAGGACAGCCTATCTTGACGGCTGGCCTCTGCTCTGCTCTGCTGGCTCGTCTCCTATTCTTCCCTTCTATGCTCTGCTCTCCGAGTATATATTGGGGAACCTAGTAGCTAACTCCGCCCACAAGTAGATAGCCCGAGGCTCTCTACGAAACCACTCCTTAAACGTCGGCATGTTTGAAGGCCAATTATCAGATTAGCAGAAGCAAGGTGAAATTTGCATGATCTGACCTCAGGTCACTTGGGGTCATTAACGCTTAGAGGTGTGAGTTTCAGGTCGACAAACTGGCGCCTCTCAGATCCTTGTCTCTGACTCATGTATCTCCATGTATGTATTAAATAAAACTAAACCAAACACCCTTACGGTGTTACAACTGTCACCGTGTCTGTCACTGTCACCAGTGTCTGTCACTGTCACCGTGTCTGTCACTGTCACCAGTGTCTGTCACTGTCACCGTGTCTGTCACTGTAACCCGTGTCTGTCACTCTCACCAGTGTCTGTCTGTCTGTCTCTCCGACACCATCACAACAAAGCCTTGCCCAGAAATTAGCCAGGTTGATGGGCCCCTGAGCGGCTTGGGGCCACAAAGTGGGCCCCTCGGAGTGGCCCAAGGCTTCCTAGCGCCACAGATGGCACCCTGCTCCTTCCTATCCCAGGAGTCCCTTGCTCTCAGGGGGCCCTTGCTCTCAGGGGCCCTAGCTCTCAGGGGCCCCTTGCTCTCAGGGGCCCCTTGCTCTCAGGGCACCTTGCTCTCAGGGCACCTTGCTCTCAGGGCACCTTGCTCTCAGGGGCCCTTTGTTCTCAGGGGGCCCTTTCTCTCAGGGCCCCTTGCTCTCAGGGCCCCTTGCTCTCAGGGGCCCCTTGCTCTCAGGGGCCCCTTGTTCTCAGGGGCCCCTTGCTCTCAGGGCACCTTGCTCTTAGGACCCCCACGCTCTCAGGGCCCCCGGTGCTTTTCTGTGGTATGGGCCCACCTACCCCCCCCCCCCACCCTGTCAGGGACCCTATGGGGCCCTTTGCTCGGTCACACATGGTGACATTTATGTGGTTTTCGGCAGGAATATGTGAGTAATGCTTGGGAATATGTGGGTATATATGTGTGTGTGTGTGTACTCTCCTAGTTGTGGTGGCAGGGGCTGAGCTCTGGCTCTTTGGTCCCGCCGCTCAACTGTCAATCAACTGGTGTACAGGTTCCTGAGACTACTGGGCTCTATTGTCGGAAAACCCGACACCATTTAATAATATTACATGCAATTGCAGATAATATTGCTGCTGCGTTGTATACACAAGTTAACCCTTAGGAAATGTAGCTTGAAGTGGAATTTTCCGTCAATAGAAAACGGGATATCATTGCCATGTAGTATTATAAATTCACCAGCTATTCTGTTGGGAATTATTCTTAAATACATTAGTCTTTGGACTTATAACATCATAAAAACATCTCATATGAATTAACTTAATTATCAGTATCAAAATAAAGTAAATGTGACCCTTCTATTACTTATTGACATTGGACAAGGATAGCCAGTAGCGTCAGTGGTGAGGAAGGTCAGCCATTGTTTGTTAAGACCAGAGGCGCAGGGAGCAAATTCAGCTCCTATAATTTCTCTTGGACGAAGTGTTATGGAGATCAAAGTGTTCTACCATCATCAACACGCTGTCAACATAAACAAGGGAAGTGTCCTACCGAAACCCATTTATCTAATCATTTCTGGCCAGTTAATATTAGTAGATATAGGACGAACCGGTTAGGATGCGAACAGCCTCTTAATAAAAGGTAATTGAGCCTTGGTCCTTATTATTTAATATACAGTGTTTCTCTGATATAGCTATCATATATTAGGATTCCGGCTTGACAGCTAAGAAGAGGAAGCAAGACTTGGTATATCAGTTACCAGGGTGATGGAAGCTAGCCTCATACGATTCCCACATCTATCGTAGTGTATGTGTTTTTTCTCAAACATTTGATAATCTGATTTCCCGGCCTATATAGATGAATATAGCCTATAGCGTGTGTCAAAAGACACACAATATATGAAAGTCAGAACGCCGTGGTGTTATTTTAATGAGAGGCGTGACCAAAGAGCCAGAGCTCAACCCCCGCAAGCACAACTAGGTGAGTGCACATATCCTCTTTGATTTTCATATATATATATGTTATATCTCTTGTCACAATAAAAAAAATATTCTGGAGATATTGTGATAATAAATGTGAACAGTAGTTTGACAACATTTCATTTGAGGCTCTATTACAATGGTTATCGCACATCTGTCACTTTGATGGTCGTTATAGTTATGTAAACAATAAATACAAATATATATATAAAATATATATATATATATATATATATATATATATATATAAGTTATAGGCCTAATGTTAAATTGGCACACATTAATTGTGGATATTTCCACAAATAGGATAATTTTTAAGAACGACGGGACAATTTTCTAGCAATAGGGGAAATTTTCTAGCGAATTGAGAAATTTTCTAGCGAATGGGGAAATTATCTAGCGAATTGAGAAATTTTCTAGCGAATGGGGAAATTTTCTAGCGAATTGAGAAATTTTCTAGCGAATGGGGAAATTTTCTAGCGAATTGAGAAATTTTCTAGCGAATGGGGAAATTTTCTAGCGAATGGGGAAATTTTCTAGCGAATGGGGAAATTTTCTAGCGAATGGGGAAATTTTCTTGCGCATTGGGAAATTTTTTAGAGAACAGGAATATTAAAAGTTACTGAAAATTTAAGACAGACAAAATGTTGGTAATATTTGTTAAAGACTTTAAGTGCATCAACAGACAATAAATCAGCCACTGTAAGTTGATACAAAATTTGTTGGTACAAAATTAGTACAAATTTAACTGGTACCAAATGAGGCCCCAAGTTGGGGGCCTCATTTTTGGCCCCCACCTGAGGTGTCAGGGGGCCCCTGACACTAACGTGGGGCCCCTGACACTAACGTGGAGGCCCCTGACACTAACGTGGGGGCCCCTGACACTAACGTGGGGGCCCCTGACACTAACGTGGAGGCCCCTGACACTAACGTGGGGGCCCCTGACACTAACGTGGGGGCCCCTGACACTAACGTGGGGGCCCCTGACACTAACGTGGGGGCCCCTGACACTAACGTGGGGGCCCCTGACACTAACGTGGGGGCCCCTGACACTAACGTGGAGGCCCCTGACACTAACGTGGGGCCCCTGACACTAACGTGGGGCCCCTGACACTAACGTGGGGGCCCCTGACACTAACGTGGGGCCCCCCCCCTGACACTAACGTGGGGGCCCCTGACACTAACGTGGGGGCCCCTGACACTAACGTGGGGGCCCTGACACTAACGTGGGGGCCCCTGACACTAACGTGGGGGCCCCTGACACTAACGTGGGGGCCCCTGACACTAACGTGGGGGCCCCTGACACTAACGTGGGGGCCCCTGACACTAACGTGGGGGCCCCTGACACTAACGTGGGGGCCCCTGTCACTAACGTGGAGGCCCCTGACACTAACGTGGGGCCCTGACACTGACGTGGGGGCCCCTGACACTAACGTGGGGGCCCCCTGACACTAACGTGGGGCCCCGTGACACTAACGTGGGGGCCCCTGACACTAACGTGGGCCCCTGACATTAACGTGGGGCTCCTGACACTAACGTGGGGGCCCCCTGACACTAAGGTGGGGGCCCCTGACACTAACGTGGGGGCCCCTGACACTAACGTGGGGGCCCCTGACACTAACGTGGGGGCCCCTGTCACTAACGTGGAGGCCCCTGACACTAACGTGGGGCCCTGACACTGACGTGGGGGCCCCTGACACTAACGTGGGGGCCCTGACACTAACGTGGGGCCCCTGACACTAACGTGGGGGGCCCCTGACACTAACGTGGGGCCCCTGACACTAACGTGGGGGCCCCTGACACTAACGTGGGGCCCCTGACACTGATAAGACAAGATACAAAACGTGTGAATAATGATAATGAGAGATGTAAACAAGAGATAGCGTGTTAAGAATGACCAATTGCGTTGTTTACAGACTATCTCATGGGACCCAACGAGCACCCAGGTGAGTCCGTGACCTCCGTGACCTGGCCCGTGACCTCCGTGACCCGGCCCAGTGACCCATGTCGGAGACCTTCCCTGCGCAGAGTAGGGTCTTGTACTCCTGAGCTGTGTGTAATTAGTGCTATCTAAATAGGTTATTATTCCTTACCAAATGATTTAGTCATTCAAAATGCATTTTAGAAGCTTAAGGCGTTTATAATTGGGTAAGGAATACAGTGAAATACATCTAAGTGAAGGGATTGACGAGGTTTCAGTTCGTCCTGGACCATTCTCAAGTCGGGAAAGGAAATAGAAGTAGAGAAAGTTAATATATGTAAGGCAGGAAAGGGAGGTGAAATCCGGGAAGGTACATATATGGAGTTCATATATGTATATATAGGACATATAGGATTATATGTAACATGTTACATATATGGAGTTAATAGGATTACATATAGGATTATGTAACATATAGGTTACATATATGGAGTTCATAGGACTAATGAAAACATGCAGAATGCCTAATGGAGAAGAGAAAGGAAATACAGCTTATACGAGCCTGACGGCTGAGTGGCCAGGGCTCGGGATTCGTAGTCCTAAGGTTCCAGTTTTGATCCCCGGCGGAGACGAAAACAAGTGGGCCGAATTTCTTACACCCTGATGCACCTGTTCACCTAGCAGAAAATAGGTACCTGGGAGTTAGACAGCTGCTACGGGCTGCTTCCTGGGATGTGTAACGAAAAGGAAGCCTGGTCGAGGACCGGGCCGCGGGGACTCTAAGCCCCGAAATCATCTCAAGATAACCTCAAGATAACCTCAAGATAACCTCAAGATAGTGTTTCTAGACCGCAAACGTCACCAGTTTTACTTTAGTTCCAGATGCGTACGCTGGGTGTCTTAAGTAAGAGATTTAGATTGAATTAACTCAAAGGTTTTTCAATATATATATATATATATATATATATATATATATATATATATATATATATATATATATATATATATATAACCATATATATATATTAGTATATTTTGGTAGCAGTCTTTCCTGTAGACATATATTATTAAATATGACCGAAAAAGTAAGATTAATAATTCTAACACGAATTTTCTCTATCTTTCGTTCATTTCTTTTCACTCTTGGTGGTAATTCAAAAATCAATTCTCCAAAATTCATTTTTATTTCTAGTCTGACGTCGGAGTTTCGTAAAACTTATTACATTTTCAAAGACTTTAGTTTACACATACACAACTGAATAGAACTTACACATCTCCGATTTGTTTATATCTACATTTGAGTGAGGTGGATGGGGTGAGGTGGTATTTAATAGGGTATTAAATTCATCAACACAAGACAGAACACGAAACAATGGGTATTGAATAGAAGTGATTTGTAGAAAGCCTATTGGTCCATATTTCTTGATGCTTCTATATTGGAGCGGAGTCTTGAGGTGGGTAGAATATAGTTGTGCATTAATTGGCTGTTGATTGCTGGTGTTGACTTCTTAATGTGTAGTGCCTCGCAAACGTCAAGCCGCCTGCTATCGCTGTATCTATCGATGATTTCTGTGTTGTTTACTAGGATTTCTCTGGCGATGGTTTGGTTGTGGGAAGAGATTATATGTTCCTTAATGGAGCCCTGTTGCTTATGCATCGTTAAACGCCTAGAAAGAGATGTTGTTGTCTTGCCTATATACTGGGTTTTTTGGAGCTTACAGTCCCCAAGAGGGCATTTGAAGGCATAGACGACGTTGGTCTCTTTTAAAGCGTTCTGTTTTGTGTCTGGAGAGTTTCTCATGAGTAGGCTGGCCGTTTTTCTGGTTTTATAGTAAATCGTCAGTTGTACCCTCTGATTTTTGTCTGTAGGGATAACGTTTCTATTAACAATATCTTTCAGGACCCTTTCCTCCGTTTTATGAGCTGTGGAAAAGAAGTTCCTGTAAAATAGTCTAATAGGGGGTATAGGTGTTGTGTTAGTTGTCTCTTCAGAGGTTGCATGGCGTTTCACTTTCCTTCTTATGATGTCTTCGACGAAACCATTGGAGAAGCCGTTGTTGACTAGGACCTGCCTTACCCTACAGAGTTCTTCGTCGACTTGCTTCCATTCTGAGCTGTGGCTGAGAGCACGGTCGACATATGCGTTAACAACACTCCTCTTGTACCTGTCTGGGCAGTCGCTGTTGGCATTTAGGCACATTCCTATGTTCGTTTCCTTAGTGTAGACTCTAGTGTGGAAACCTCCGCTCTTTTCCATGACTGTTACATCTAGAAAGGGCAGCTTCCCATCCTTTTCCATCTCGTAAGTGAAACGCAGCACGGAACTCTGCTCAAATGCCTCCTTCAGCTCCTGCAGATGTCTGACATCAGGTACCTGTGTAAAAATTTCGTCAACATACCTGCAGTATATGGCCGGTTTCAAGTTCATGTCGACTAAGACTTTTTGCTCGATGGTACCCATGTAGAAGTTTGCAAACAGGACACCTAGGGGAGAACCCATGGCGACCCCATCTACTTGCTTATACATGTGCCCATCCGGGCTCAAGAAGGGTGCCTTAGAATTATTAGTACAAGCTTGGATTTAGTTTCCTTAGGATATTTTCTATATATAGGATATATATATATATATATATATATATATATATATATATATATATATATATATATATATATATATATATATATATATATATATGTTACACAAAATTGTGAATATCTATTTCGAACTGACTTCATTCTTCAGAATTAAGACTCCTAGACGTCCACTCAGCCGTCAGGCCATCATGGTAGACTAAAGGAATATCAAAGAGGAGTGTTAAGTCTGCAGACACAAACAAACTAATGCTTGATCTAATGCATCAGTTGTTATATAATACAACATTTACATATGCATGCTTCCATAGTCCTATAATGTATATGCACATGCATGCATATACATGTTTATATGACACATGGGCATGGATCACTATACAAGTCACTGTATACCAGTCACAACTCAAGCAGTGGTTGGCTGAAGTATTACAGTATACTGTATTTCAGTTGAACAGCGGATTGCTGCCCCTAAAATCTTCTCTACTGTAGCCGGAAAATACTCAAACACTTGAGTATTTTCCTCTCCTGCCAATCCTATTTTATTTTATTTTATTTTATTTTATTTTATACAGTATGATTTTTTTTGTTTTATTAATTTTATTACATTGTGTCACAGTTTACATAAAACACACACACATATACCAGTCCCTGTTCGAAGATCTCATCCAGCTCTTCCGGGGTTGGGTGCGTGCCCAGCGAGCCTGTCCTCTCTGGATCGCGACACTGAGGCGCTGGAACGGGAAACTGGCTGTTCTTGAGTCTCTAGTTTGCCCAACGAGTACCTCACCTACCTCCTTTAAGAACTAAAGTGCACATTTACCCCAGGCGTCCAGAGGGTCTCGAAGCCTATTGGCACGAACCTGTACCATTGCTCTAGGTCCCTGTACTTACCTATCAGTACATACCCATCGGTGATTACGGATACGTGAGGTCTAGTTCTTGAGCCCCGCCTGCTGGCCTTGTTGTACCTGTTCAATGCTCCACTATTCTAACAATCACTATCCTTGTCAAACCTATTCTTAAAGTTGTGGATGGAGGTGGCTTCCACAGCTTCTATCCTTCAGTCCATCCCACTTGTCGACCGCCCGTACAGGGTACTGGTATCTCCTGACAGTCTTCCGACACATTTGCGACTCCAGCTTCCACTTGTGTCCTCTTGTCTTGCTGTCTCTCTTAATTTAAAGTGGCTGTCATTGTTCCCCTTGTCTATTCCCCTCAGAATCTTGTACGTTGTTATCATGTCTCCTCTATTTATTCTGTCTTCCAGGGTTGTGAGATCCAGTTCCTTCAACCTGTCCTCATACCTCTCAGCTCTGGCACTAATCTAATAGCAAACCTTTCCACTTTTTAAATTTTAGTTTAATTTTTCTCAAGATATAGGGTTGCAAGCAGGTGCTGCATACTCCAGTACTTGTCTAACAAAAGCTGTGTAGATTGCTTTGAACGAGTCCTGATTTATGTTTCTAAACGACGTTGTGATGTTTGCCAGCGTCCCATATGCCGCTGATATCATCCTGCCTATGTGTGCCTCTAGTGTTAGGATTATACCCACCCAAATTATACACTCTCAAATCTCTTTCTCTCTCAAATTCCTACAATTGCCTTCCATTATTGGTGTAGACACCTTCTGATCTGTTTTCTCCATTCCCCATCTTTATTACCTTACACTTATTGGTTTTCTGGGTCTCCCTGAAGGTGGCCGCCCCGCCTCCCTCAACTGTGCTGTAAGGTAGATAGGTATCAGCCAATGTGGATGCACACGTGTAGTTTCATACGACCTGTTTACCTTTCCTCCACGGCTGCAGGGTGACTCCATCTGGGCGTTTGTGACTTGTCAGATCTGCACAACTGAGGTTCTCTTTGTGCTGGGCACCCAGCTTTAGCCAAACTTCTCTTGATGATGTCATTGACTGCTTCATGTCTGGCAATCTTTCCCTGTGTCACGACAGATGAGACCATGGCTACCGTATTGGTCTGCCCGTGCATGGACGCTAACACACCGGTGCTCGGTGGAGATAGGGGCGGCCAGGCGCAGGGCAACACCAATACTTAGGGCCCGATGGTCCAGGCGGGTGCCCAAGGTGGAATAAGATTAAAGCCAATAGGAAGTTCCCAGAATGGGGAGCTTACTTTTAGAAAAATTGTTTGCGGTTTTGAATTTGCAAGAGCGTCCTACTGGCTAGCTCCTTTAGTGAATTTGGGAGCATAAATCCTGATTAAGTATCTTAGATACTCTGGTAGGATCTCTCTCACTAATTCACTCGCAGCACTGGTCGAGAATAAGAGTGCAGCAGTGCAAAGTTCACCTTGCGAACTCCTACACCTCCGAGTCTTACTGGGAGCGTTGATTGGTCAATTGGTCATCTTTCAGGGAGAGGTTTAACACTTTCATGGCGTTGTCATTTTCTTTAATTTTTGCCTACCGAAAGAGGGAGTACACCTTCGGAAATAGGTAGGGCTGGGCCAAGCCAGGCACCTTGTGAGAAGGTACAAAGCATCGTGAGCGTCCAAAGCCCCTATTCTTCCCTCCATCCTCCTCAGGTCGTTCAGCTTTTCTTCAAGGACTACCTCAATGTTGGTCGCGCCCAGAGGTGCCCCTAGCAGCACACTGTCGGTGGGAGCGATCACTGGGGCTCCTGGCAACACAGTTCGTACTCTATCTATGATTGGTTGGCTGGATGAGATGATTTCACACTTTGATGGATTTAAGGCGAGTCCTAACTCCTCTCCCTTAGATTTCCCCAGCTCGAGATCCCTTAGAAAGGGACTCCTGAGCAGGCGATGAGTCACAATAACGTGGCTGAAGTATGTTGACCAGACCACACACTAGAAAATGAATGGACGATGATGTTTCGGTCCGTCCTGGACCATTCTCAAGTCGATTTTCACAATCGACTTGAGAATAATCCAGGACGGACCGAAACGTCGTCGTCCCTTCATTTTCTAGTGTGTGGATTGGTCAACAGGGACTCCTGTGTCCCTGCCAGGGTGCCATCGTCCAGGAACCAGATGTTGAGTTCGCTGGTCAACCTGCTTGTGACCTCTTTAACAGCCCTGCAGAAAAAGGAAAGGGGCAAGTGGGTCTCCCTGCTGGACACCTTCTGCTGAAACAACTTCATGTTCCCCAAACAACAGTGTCGATTCCTTACTGTATCCTGCTGAAACGAATGGGAGTAGACAAGGAAAAATGGCTCGCTCAATCTGCTTCCAGTACCACATTAATTTGCACAGCATACCCCATATTTGTTCTTGTATAGTTAACATACAATACATACATTTGTATGCTTCTGTCGTCCTAATACAGAACATATACATTCAAATGCATATTTATATATGCATAAGGTACTGGCCCCGTGCAAGCCAGAGTAGGAGGAGTGGTGAACGCCCAGGTAATACTGAGAGCATTTGACACAGTGACTTACTAATGCCCTATTGTGTGGGAGATGCTCCCACGCTCCCTGCAGCTGCACCTCCGCTCCCACGCTCCCTGCAGCTGCACCTCCGTGTGGGAGAAGCTCCCACGCTCCCTGCAGCTGCACCTCCGTGTGGGAGATGCTCCCACGCTCCCCGCAGCTGCACCTCCGTGTGGGAGATGCTCCCACGCTCCCTGCAGCTGCACCTCCGTGTGGGAGATGCTCCCACGCTCCCAGCAGCTGCACCTCCGTGTGGGAGATGCTCCCACGCTCCCTGCAGCTGCACCTCCGTGTGGGAGATGCTCCCATGGGGACCATAATTTAAGCAAGCCGAAAGAGAAGCTGAATATGATGTACTCTGAAGACCTGGAGTTAGATTCAAGAAGCAGTAAGGCAAGACCCTACGAAACCTGTCCATCTTTCCAGTCCAGCTGTCAGGCTGGACTGGATCGTGCCTCTCACAGCTACTTGAGCACTACGACAGTCACTGAGGCATTAGGAGAAAAACAGAATGCTGATGTGATATACACGGACTTCGCAAAGGCTTTCGATAAATGTGACCATGGCGTGATAGCACACAAAATGAAGTCAATGGGAATAACCGGTAAAGTAGGACGATGGATACTCAGTTTTCTGTCAAACAAGACTCAGCGAGTAACGGTCAACCATATAAAGTCTAGTCCAAGTGCAGTGAAAAGCTCTGTACCTCAGGGTACAGTCCTTGCACCGCTGCTTTTCCTTATTCTCATATCAGATATAGACAAAAATACAAGTCACAGCTTCGTATCATCCTTTGCAGATGACACAAAAATCAGTATGAAAATTACCTCGGCTGAGGACATTGAAAAACTTCAAGATGATATTAATAAAGTTTTCGACTGGGCATCAGAAAATAACACGATGTTTAACAGTAATAAATTCCAGGTACTCAGGTACGGTAAAAATGAGGTCCTTAAACATAATACAGAGTACAAAACACAATCAAATGTACCCATAGTAGGAAAACAGCATGTAAAGGATTTGGGAATAATAATGTCTGACGACCTAACGTTTAAGGAGCATAACCAAGCAAATATTGCGACAGCCAGAAAAATGATAGGATGGATTACGAGAACTTTCAAATCCAGGGATCCCATCACAATGGTTGTACTCTTCAAGTCACTTGTGTTGTCCCGTCTTGAGTACTGCTCAGTACTCACTTCCCCCTTCAGAGCAGGAGAGATTGCTGAAATAGAGGGAATACAGAGAATATATACAGCACGCATAGATGAGATAAAGCACCTAAATTATTGGGATCGTCTCAAAGCCCTCCAATTGTACTCACTAGAAAGAAGACGAGAGAGATATCAAATAATATACACCTGGAAGATACTGGAGGGCCAAGTACCAAATCTACACAGTAAAATAACAACGTACTGGAGTGAACGATATGGAAGAAAATGTAGAATAGAACCAGTGAAGAGCAGAGGTGCCATAGGCACAATCAGAGAACACTGTATAAACATCAGAGGTCCGCGGTTGTTCAACGTCCTCCCAGCAAGCATAAGAAATATTGCCGGAACAACAGTGGACATTTTCAAGAGGAAACTAGATTTATTCCTCCAAGGAGTGCCGGACCAACCGGGCTGTGGTGGGTATGTGGGCCTGCGGGCCGCTCCAAGCAACAGCCTGGTGGACCAAACTCTCACAAGTCAAGCCTGGCCTCGGGCCGGGCTTGGGGAGTAGAAGAATTCCCAGAACCCCATCAACCAGGTATATGTGGGCCTGCGGCCGCTCCAAGCAACAGCCTGGTGGACCAAACTCTCACAAGTCAAGCCTGGCCTCGGCCGGCTTGGGGAGTAGAAGAACTCCCAGAACCCCATCAAGCAGGTATATGTGGGCCTGCGGGCCGCTCCAAGCAACAGCCTGGTGGACCAAACTCTCACAAGTCAAGCCTGGCCTCGGGCCGGGCTTGGGGAGTAGAAGAACTCCCAGAACCCCATCAAGCAGGTATATGTGGGCCTGCGGGCCGCTCCAAGCAACAGCCTGGTGGACCAAACTCTCACAAGTCAAGCCTGGCCTCGGGCCGGGCTTGGGGAGTAGAAGAACTCCTAGAACCCCATCAACCAGGTATCAACCAGGCCTAGGAGCCTGACAGCTCAGTGGACAGCGCTCGGCATTCGTGGTCCTAAGGTTCGGGTTCAATCCCCGGTGGAGGCGGAAACAAATGGACAGAGTTTCTTTCACCCTGATGCCTATGTTCACCTAGCAGTAAATAGGTACCTGGGACTTAGACAGCTGCTACGGGCTGCTTCCTGGGGGTGTGTAACATAAAGAAGGCCTGTTCGAGGACCGGGCCGCGGGAACGCGAAGCCCCGAAATCATCTCAAGATAATCTCAAGTACTGCAAGATCGATGACTAATTTCACTTGAGATAACGTTGACGCTGGCACTGTGGTCTCTGGTGGCACCAGGAAAATATCTCCACCATGTTTTTCAGATTACTTTACTGTCTAAAACGGATAGAGAGCTATAAGCTGTACCATATAAATATAGAGTAGTAGGCATCCATCAGTCTCAGGAGACTATGGAGTTGTGCTCTGGTTGTCGGTCTGGAGTGGCCTCTTCAGGGCGCAAAGTTAGGGTAAGTTGATACTGGGGAAGAAGCAGTTACCCATGCAGCAGGTCCCACGGAAAAAATGGAGCCATATACCATTATGGTATAGACTGGAGCTATACCATATACAGTATAAAAGGAGCTATATACCACAGTAATTGCCAGGATTGAAAGTGAGGTTGTGTGCAAGACTATATATCTATCAGGAATGGGTGAAGATAGACTAAAATCAGTGCACTAAAACAGAAGCGAAAAATAAACCGGGAAAATGGAGGAATCCCCACCTCCATTTAAAACTTTGACCCAAATATCACAGTAACAAGTTTATCGCGAATAACCGAACTCAATTACGGGCTCACCATAGCCCGTGCTACATGGACACTTCGTTCTGAGTAGCTAAATCTAAAACAACAACAACAACGGTAAAGATAGACACACTGCTACCTGATGAAGGTGTGGACACAATGCGACCCAAACATCTATAAGTTACAGCTGCTCCCCTTGACGGCCAAGCTTTCTGGAGGCAATATTGCAAAAGATCCTGAAGGAGGTTACCGGCATCACGCCCACTGACATTAGTTAGGAAGGTGGTGATATCGTGCTCTGCTTTTTATGTGAGGAAGAGCTAGAAAAACTCTTGACCAACGATTTCGGAAAGACCTGGGTGAATACTGGTTCGGTAGCGGAGTTGTTGATTTGTGGAACCAATTACTGCGTAATGTGGTGGAGGTGGGGTCCCTCGATTGTTTCAAATGTGGGTTGGGCATGTATATGAGTGGGATTGGGTGGTTATAAATAGGCGTTTTTGAGGCTAGGTAATGATGATAGAGTTACAAGATACGAGCTTGATGGTGTTAAGATTGTGAAGTCGAATTGCGAAAGGGATCTGGGAGTTATGATTAGTAAAAATTTAATGCCCGAAAATAAATGCATAAATTTTCGTAATAAGGCAAATAGGACACTTGGATTTATTAATCGCAGCGTTAGTAACAAGACACCTGGTGTGGTTCTCAAGCTATATCTTGCTCTGGTTAGGCCCCATTTAGATTATGCAGTTCAGTTTTGGTCGCTGTACTATAGAATGGATATAAATTCACTTGAACGTGTCCAGCGTAGGATGACTAAGTTAATTCCCCAAATTAGAAATCCTTCATATGAAGAAAGATTAACAAAGCTTAAATTACATTCTCAAGAGAGGCGATGAGTTAGGGGAGACATGATAGAGGTTTACAAGTGGGTGAATGGACATAACAAAGGGGATATTAATAGGGTATTAAAAGTATCAACACAAAACAGAACACGAAACAATGGGTATAAATTTGATAAGTTTAAATTTAGGAAAGACCTGGGTAAATATTGGTTCGGTAACAGGGTTGTTGATTTGTGGAACCAATTACCGCGTAACGTGGTGGAGGTGGCGTCCCTCGATTGTTTCAAGCGCGGGTTGGACATGTATATGAGTGGGATTGGGTGGTTATAAATAGGAGCTGCCTCGTATGGGCCAATAGGCCTTCTGCATTTACCTTTATTCCTTTGCTCTTATGTTTTTAACCACTTGTGTGGAAGGTCGGGAATTGAACGCCGACCTGCATGAAGCGAGGGAAGGGAGGGGAAGTATCAGAGGAAAGCGCCAAAGCCATTACGACTATATAGCACTGAGAAGGGGTCAGCATAAGGATTTGGGATGGGACGGGGGGAAGGAATGGTACCCAACCCCTTGTGCGTAGTGTCGGGGATTGAACACCGACCTGCATGAAGGGAGACCATTATTAGAATTAGATAAGAAGACAACCCTAATTTTATTTCTTCATTTCCGGCCAGCAAGTCCATGGCCGCCTGCCTGGTAAGGCTCCCTGAATCATAACCGAAGCTGAGCTGTCTATCCCCTTCCCTCAACCCAAGCCTTCTGTCCCCACCCTAGCCACCAGGTCCGCGGTCACCCAGGGGGGGGGGGGTGTCCCTCAGCCCCCCCCCCCCCCCCCCACCCCCGTGGAGCCGTAACCCACATTGCGTCCCGACTGCTGTTCAAGTCGCCGCCAAGAACAAGAATGGATGGATACAAAATTACCACCTCACGCCCTATATATATATATATATATATATATATATATATATATATATATATATATATATATATATATATATATATATATATATATATATATATGTACCAATTTGAACGCGCTATATATTTCCTGGAATAGGCGTGAAAACGTATCGGACCAGGGAGAGAGAGAGAGAGAGAGAGAGAGAGAGAGAGAGAGAGAGAGAGAGAGAGAGAGAGACGGAGAGGGGGGAGAGGGGGGGGGAGTCAAGGGTGGCCGCCTTAACCCCTTTATGACGGCACTAAACGACCAGCTTTGGGCCTTTAAAATTGTGGCGACATTTTTTTCTAGGACCTGAGCACTCTGGGAGCTGAGCACTCTGGGACCTGAGCACTCTGGGAGCTGAGCACTCTGGGAGCTGAGCACTCTGGGAGCTGAGCACTCTGGGACCTGAGCACTCTGGGAGCTGAGCACTCTGGGAGCTGAGCACTCTGGGAGCTGAGCACTCTGTTGTTACTGTTGTCTGTTGTTACTGTTGTCTGTTGTTCCTGTTGTCTGTTGTTACTGTTGCGTCTGTTTGTTACTGTTGCTTGTGTTACTGTTGTCTGTTGTTACTGTTGTCTGTTGTTACTGTTGCTTGTGTTACTGTTGTCTGTTGTTACTGTTGCGTCTGTTGTTACTGTTGTCTGTTGTTACTGTTGTCTGTTGTTACTGTTGCTTGTGTTACTGTTGTCTGTTGTTACTGTTGCGTCTGTTGTTACTGTTGCTTGTGTTACTGTTGTCTGTTGTTACTGTTGCTTGTGTTACTGTTGTCTGTTGTTACTGTTGTCTGTTGTTACTGTTGTCTGTTGTTACTGTTGCTTGTGTTACTGTTGCGTCTGTTGTTACTGTTGTCTGTTGTTACTGTTGTCTGTTGTTCCTGTTGTCTGTTGTTACTGTTGCGTCTGTTGTTACTGTTGCTTGTGTTACTGTTGTCTGTTGTTACTGTTGCGTCTGTTGTTACTGTTGCTTGTGTTACTGTTGTCTGTTGTTACTGTTGCGTCTGTTGTTACTGTTGCTTGTGTTACTGTTGTCTGTTGTTACTGTTGCGTCTGTTGTTACTGGTACTAATACAAGTACTTCTACAACAAGGTAGTCGTCTCATCATCTCCTGGTGAGAGGCAGACTCATCATATCATCACCCCCGTTGTGATTCATCGTCTGAACTACTGCCTCAAGATAGTCAGGAAGACGACAGCTAATCTTCGCAAGGAAGGAAGGAAGGGGTTATCAGGGGAAAGCGCCAAGCCATTACGACTATATAGCACTGGGAAGGGGTCAGAATATGGATTTTAGATGGGACGGAGGGAAGGAATGGTGCCCAACCACTTGTGTGGACGGTCGGGGATTGAACGCCGACCCGCAGGAAGCTGCAAGCTGTTCCGTGTACTTAATGTACTGAATGTTTTAGTAAACATGTGTGTTTAATACGAAATTTATTGTTTTTCATTTTTTTAAATATATTAATATTGACACTTCTGTTTTTTTTAATATTTTGCTTCTAAAAGGTAAATTGGTTTATGGCCGGCTTGGGAAAGGTAAAGAGGGGGGAGGGGGGGAGGGGGGGATAGGCCTATTGTAGGAGGTTGATAGGAAAGTGGGTGGCATAGGCCTAGTGTAGAGTAAGGGAGGCCCTAGTGTAGTGTAAGGGAGGCCCTAGTGTAGGGTAAGGGAGGCCCTAGTGTAGGGTAAGGGAGGCCCTAGTGTAGGGTAAGGGAGACCCTAGTGTAGGGTAAGGGAGGCCCTAGTGTAGGGTAAGGGAGGCCCTAGTGTAGGGTAAGGGAGGCCCTAGTGTAGGGTAAGGGAGGCCCTAGTGTAGGGTAAGGGAGGCCCTAGTGTAGGGTAAGGGAGGCCCTAGTGTAGGGTAAGGGAGGCCCTAGTGTAGGGTAAGGGAGGCCCTAGTGTAGAGTAAGGGAGGCCTAGTGTAGGGTAAGGGAGGCCCTAGTGTAGGGTAAGGGAGGCCCTAGTGTAGGGTAAGGGAGGCCCTAGTGTAGGGTAAGGGAGGCCCTAGTGTAGGGTAAGGGAGGCCCTAGTGTAGGGTAAGGGAGGCCATAGTGTAGGGTAAGGGAGGCTCTAGTGTAGTGTAAGGGAGGCCCTAGTGTAGGGTGAGTATATAGTGAATTATGTTCATGAATCTTGAGTTTTAGAGTGCTGGTACTAGTTGGCTTACCTGTGGAAGGGAGAGGTAATATAGATTAAGGTAGGATAGATTAAGGTAGAATAGATTAAGGTAATATATATTAAAGTAGGATAGATTAAGGTAGGATAGATTAAGGTAGGATAGATTAAGGTAGGATAGATTAAAGTAGGATAGATTAAGGTAGGATAGATTAAGGTAGGATAGATTAAGGTAGGATAGATTAAGGTACGATAGATTAAGGTACGATTAAGGTAGGATAGATTAAGGTAGGATAGATTAAGGTAGGATAGATTAAGGTAGGATTGATTAAGTAGGATAGATTAAGGTAGGATAGATTAAGGTAGGATAGATTAAGGTAGGATAGATTAAAGTAGGATAGATTAAGGTAGGATAGATTAAGGTAGGATATATTAAGGTACGATAGATTAAGGTAGGATAGATTAAGGTACGATTAAGGTAGGATAGATTAAGGTAGGATAGATTAAGGTAAGATAGATTAAGGTAGGATAGATTAAGATAAAATAGATAGCATTGCCTTAGAATAGATTTGTCTAGTATTTGAGAAAGGGAGATTTTTTTTGGGGGGGGAGGAGGGGAAAGTTCCATAGTTTTGAAGACGAGTAGAGTTTACTAATATCAGTGAAGAGTAGATTTGATTAATATTGGTAGATAGTAGATATCTCTAGTAACGTAGAGAGACGCTAGGGAATCGAGACAAGTCCAGCAAGAGAAGGTGAACCAGCCAGGTATGGAAAAGGTGGAAATTAGAGTGGTGGGCAGAATTTATGGGATAGGCTACCGGGAAGGGTGGTGGGGGGGGGGGGGGGTAAGGGGGGAGCAGGTAGGCCCATAAGACACCGTAGACAACTTTTTTATTTGGCTGCAGTAGGTAACCTCATGAGCGAGAGATGAGTGAGATTATGCAGGTCCAGCCTCCAGGAGGCTGTTAAGCATCCTTACGGTTGCTTGGCAACCGTATCCCATCACCTGATTCTCTCCGGTTGTTTGAAATGCTATCATGAAGCATTATAGGTGTGGCTGGGGCAGGTCTTATAGGTGTGGCTGGGGCAGGTCCTAGAGGTGTGGCTGGGGCAGGTCTTATAGGTGTGGCTGGGGCAGGTCTTATAGGTGTGGCTGGGGCAGGTCTTATAGGTGTGGCTGTGGCAGGTCTTATAGGTGTGGCTGGGGCAGGTCTTATAGGTGTGGCTGGGGCAGGTCCTAGAGGTGTGGCTGGGGCAGGTCTTATAGGTGTGGCTGGGGCAGGTCCTAGAGGTGTGGCTGGGGCAGGTCTTATAGGTGTGGCTGGGGCAGGTCTTATAGGTGTGGCTGGGGCAGGTCCTAGAGGTGTGGCTGGGGCAGGTCCTAGAGGTGTGGCTGGGGCAGGTCCTAGAGGTGTGGCTGGGGCAGGTCCTAGAGGTGTGGCTGGGGCAGGTCCTAGAGGTGTGGCTGGGGCAGGTCCTAGAGGTGTGGCTGGGGCAGGTCCTAGAGGTGTGGCTGGGGCAGGTCCTAGAGGTGTGGCTGGGGCAGGTCCTAGAGGTGTGGCTGGGGCAGGTCCTAGAGGTGTGGCTGGGGCAGATGTGACTGAGTCTTGAAGCTATGATGACATTCTTCTGGTCAAGGAAATCAGTTTCAAAAGCTTATTGTGTTGTCTAGTTGACTTTTTAATAATTTGTAAAACATGTCTACAGAGTGACGCTTGACTGCCACACATCAGACCTCTCCCAAGAACAAGAATAGGGAACCCATTGATCCATTACAACTCTGATCCTATTTATATCCTCCCGAATCACTCATTCACATGTCGAGGGCAGGGGTTCGATTCCCTGCTAGTTAGAGCCAATGTCAGGTCCTTCGGATTTCAACTATAGTCCTTAATAACAGTAAATTGTTCAGCTACTTAATTGGCGATTAAGTAGCGATTAATTTAATCACCATTAGGTGATTAAACGATCGTTTTGTGTGTTTCTGTGGACATTTCTGATCTCAAACTCGACATCTTCTGGAGATGAGATAATTTCGGGGCTTAACGTCCCCGCGGCCCGGTCCTCGACCAGGCCAGCTTTTTGTTACACATCCCCCAGGAAGCAGTCCGTAGCATCTGTCTAACTCCCAGGTACCTATTTATTGCTAGGTGAACAGGGGCGTCAGGGGTGAAAGAAACTCTGCTCATTTGTTTCCGCCTCCGCCGGGGATTGAACCATGAACCTTAGGCCTACGAATCCGAGCGCAGTCCACTCAGCCGTCAGGCCGGAGGAAGGGGACTCCACAGGAGGCCAACCGACCTATTCCGGCCTCTTAACCGGCCTCTTAATTACAAACAATTATTTTCACTGGTTATAAGTTCTGGTGAGATTTAGGCCTGGGAGCCACGGCCCGAAAGCGGTTGGGCTGTTGTGTTGTGTATAGTGTTATGGTGTATACTCACCTAGTTGTGCTTGCGGGGGTTGAGCTCTGGCTCTTTGGTCCCGCCTCTCAACTGTCAATCAACTGGTGTACAGGTTCCTGAGCCTACTGGGCTCTATCATATCTACACTTGAAACTGTATGGAGTCAGCTTCTTTGCGTTTTATATACGTATATAGTTTCGTATATACAGTATACTATAACACTGGTATTTCTCTGCTAAGTATCCTGAGATGGTATATATTATCTGAAGGCTGAGGAGAAGTTATCAGGGGAAAGCGCCAAGCCATTACGACTATATAGCACTGGGAAGAGGTCAGGATAAGGATTTGGGATTGGACGGGGGAAAGGAATGGTGCCCAACCACTTGTGTGGACGGTCGGGGATTGAACGCTGATCTGCTTGAAGCGAGACCGTCGCGCTACCGTCCAGCCCAAGTGGTTGGGCAGTCATGAGGCTGAGTGCCTGTTAGAATCAACAAGGGCCACGTGGCCCCAGGGTAGCGATGTGTGTGTGTGTGTGTTCCATGTTACAGTTTGAGTCAGATCGTACGCTGCGTCACCTCGCCTACTACTACTACTACTACTACTACTACTACTACTACTACTACTACTACTACTACTACTACTACTACTACTACTACTACTACTACTACTACTACTACTACTACTACTACTACTACTACTACTACTACTACTACTACTACTACTACTACTACTACTACTACTACTACTACTACTACTACTACTACTACTACTACTACTACTACTACTACTACTACTACTACTACTACTACTACTACTACTACTACTACTACTACTACTACTACTACTACTACTACTACTACTACTACTACTACTACTACTACTACTACTACTACTACTACTACTACTACTACTACTACTACTACTACTACTACTACTACTACTACTACTACTACTACTACTACTACTACTACTACTACTACTACTACTACTACTACTACTACTACTACTACTACTACTACTACTACTACTACTACTACTACTACTACTACTACTACTACTACTACTACTACTACTACTACTACTACTACTACTACTACTACTACTACTACTACTACTACTACTACTACTACTACTACTACTACTACTACTACTACTACCACTACTACTACTACTACTACTACTACTACTACTACTACTACTACTACTACTACTACTACTACTACTACTACTACTACTACTACTACTACTACTACTACTACTACTACTACTACTACTACTACTACTACTACTACTACTACTACTACTACTACTACTACTACTACTACTACTACTACTACTACTACTACTACTACTACTACTACTACTACTACTACTACTACTACTACTACTACTACTACTACTACTACTACTACTACTACTACTACTACTACTACTACTACTACTACTACTACTACTACTACTACTACTACTACTACTACTACTACTACTACTACTACTACTACTACTACTACTACTACTACTACTACTACTACTACTACTACTACTACTACTACTACTACCACTACTACTACTACTACTACTACTACTACTACTACTACTACTACTACTACTACTACTACTACTACTACTACTACTACTACTACTACTACTACTACTACTACTACTACTACTACTACCACTACTACTACTACTACTACTACTACTACTACTACTACTACTACTACTACTACTACTACTACTACTACTACTACTACTACTACTACTACTACTACTACTACTACTACTACTACTACTACTACTACTACTACTACTACTACTACTACTACTACTACTACTACTACTACTACTACTACTACTACTACTACTACTACTACTACTACTACTACTACTACTACTACTACTACTACTACTACTACTACTACTACTACTACTACTACTACTACTACTACTACTACTACTACTACTACTACTACTACTACTACTACTACTACTACTACTACTACTACTACTACTACTACTACTACTACTACTACTACTACTACTACTACTACTACTACTACTACTACTACTACTACTACTACTACTACTACTACTACTACTACTACTACTACTACTACTACTACCACTACTACTACTACTACTACTACTACTACTACTACTACTACTACTACTACTACTACTACTACTACTACTACTACTACTACTACCTACTACTACTACTACTACTACTACTACTACTACTACTACTACTACTACTACTACTACTACTACTACTACTACTACTACTACTACTACTACTACTACTACTACTACTACTACTACTACTACTACTACTACTACTACTACTACTACTACTACTACTACTACTACTACTACTACTACTACTACTACTACTACTACTACTACTACTACTACTACTACTACTACTACTACTACTACTACTACTACTACTACTACTACTACTACTACTACTACTACTACTACTACTACTACTACTACTACTACTACTACTACTACTACTACTACTACTACTACTACTACTACTACTACTACTACTACTACTACTACTACTACTACTACTACTACTACTACTACTACTACTACTACTACTACTACTACTACTACTACTACTACTACTACTACTACTACTACTACTACTACTACTACTACTACTACTACTACTACTACTACTACTACCACTACTACTACTACTACTACTACTACTACTACTACTACTACTACTACTACTACTACTACTACTACTACTACTACTACTACTACTACTACTACTACTACTACTACTACTACTACTACTACTACTACTACTACTACTACTACTACTACTACTACTACTACTACTACTACTACTACTACTACTACTACTACTACTACTACTACTACTACTACTACTACTACTACTACTACTACTACTACTACTACTACTACTACTACTACTACTACTACTACTACTACTACTACTACTACTACTACTACTACTACTACTACTACTACTACTACTACTACTACTACTACTACTACTACTACTACTACTACTACTACTACTACTACTACTACTACTACTACTACTACTACTACTACTACTACTACTACTACTACTACTACTACTACTACTACTACTACTACTACTACTACTACTACTACTACTACTACTACTACTACTACTACTACTACTACTACTACTACTACTACTACTACTACTACTACTACTACTACTACTACTACCACTACTACTACTACTACTACTACTACTACTACTACTACTACTACTACTACTACTACTACTACTACTACTACTACTACTACTACTACTACTACTACTACTACTACTACTACTACTACTACTACTACTACTACTACTACTACTACTACTACTACTACTACTACTACTACTACTACTACTACTACTACTACTACTACTACTACTACTACTACTACTACTACTACTACTACTACTACTAC
>NW_025552356.1:0-25000 GCF_020424385.1 Procambarus clarkii
GCGGAGAGACAAGGACAAAAACATGGTTAAAGAGATCCTTAAAGAGGTAAGGATGGAGGGAGCTGAACAAAATGTTGAAAAGGTTTTCAGGCTTGGAAAGTACAACAAGGACAGAGACCGAATGATAAAGGTGGTATTCATGAGCGAAATCGCGAAAGAGGAACTGTTAGAAAGGCAGTGCTGTCTAGCAAATGTAGAGACGTTCAATAGAGTATTCCTGCAGAGGGATATGACAAGGGAAGAGAGAAAGCAGGCAGCAGACGCGAGGAAGGAGCGCAGGGAGAGAGAAAGGGATCAGGGAGCCACAACCCCGATCTCTACAATCTCAGAAGGGAATGGGGAACCTTCCTCAAACAGTGCACTAGCCACAGGGAGTGTGGCACCACCCCCACATTCTACCCAACAGACAACCTACCTGCCCCAACCCCTGTCAGCCCCTCACTAAGTACCTACCTAAGGCACCCTCCCCCCCCCCCACCCTTCTCCCCACACTCACCCCCCTCCTCCCACTCCCACCTCCCCCCAGGACCTCCCTTCTCCCTCATCCCCCAAGCCCTCCCTTCTCCCACATGCCCTCCCATCTCTCCCACCCACAAGCCCTCCGTTCTCCCCCGCCCCCCCACTCTCCCCCACCCCACCTAGGCCTTCCCCACTCCACCACACCCCAAAACCCTCCCCTCTTCCTCACCCACCTCAGCCTTCCCTTTCCCCCCATGCCCCCCAAGCCCTTCCCCCTTTACTGCCCCCCTAAACCCCCCCTTCTCCCCCATCCCCCCCAACCTCCTCCTCTCACCCCCCTCAACCCCTCCCCCTCTCACTCAACCCTCCCCCCTCTCACCCCCCCCCCGAACCCTCCCCCTTTCACCCACTCCCCCTACCCTCCCTCTCCCCCCCACTCCCCCAAGCCCTTCCTCCTCCACCAGTCTCCCCATACCAGATCCTCCCAGCTCCCGCTCACCCCAGACCCCACAGGTCCCCCCCAGAGGAGAAGCAGAAGAGAGTCAGTTTCAGGGCAATGTACTCGAACATAGATGGGATCAAAAGCAAGGCAAGTGAACTAAGGGAAAGAGCACAAGAAGTGAACCCAGATGTAATCGGACTCACTGAAACAAAACTCTCTGGAATCATAACGAATGCCGTGTTTCCCCAGGAGTACACCACAGTAATAAGGAAAGAGAGGGAAGGTAGGGGAGGAGGCGGAGTGGCCCTACTCATGAGAAAGGAATGGAATTTTAAGGAGATGGCTATCACGGGCAGTGAGGGTTTCAGAGAATACATAGCAGGCACCATGACAATGGGAGGACCAAGGATAGTAGTAGCAGTAATATATAACCCTCCACCAAATGACAGAAGACCCAGTCAAGAGTACGAAAACGACAACATGGCTGATAACACTATAATTGAGAGGGCAGCCTCTGCTGCCAGTAGAAATAGATCCCACCTGCTCATCATTAGGTACTTCAATCACGGAAGGATTCATTGGGAGAACAAGGAACCGCATGGAGGCGAGGATACGTGGAGAGCCAAACTATTGGAGGTGGTGCCTAGAAACTTCTTAACCCAGCATGTCAGAGAACCCACAAGGATGAGAGGAAATGACGAACCAGCGAGACTCGACCTGGTCTTCACCCTGAACGACTCTGACATAAGAGAAATCGGTTTTTAGGCCCCAGTAGGAATGAGCGACCACAGTGTATTGGTGTTTGAGTACCTGATTGAAGAAGGGTTATTGAACTCGAGGAGGGATACTGAAACCAAAAGGTTAGCATACCGGAAGGGAAACTATGAGGAGATAAGAAAATTCCTAACAGATATATCATGGGAAACAGAGCTCAGGGAAAAGACGGCCCTAGATATGATGGACTACATCACACAAAAATGCAAGGACGCAGCAAACAAGTTTGTCCCAGCCCAAAAGGAAAACAGTGAAATGAAGATGAGAAACCTATGATTTAATCAGAGATGTAGGCTAGCTAAGCAGCAAAGTAAAAGGGCACGGAGAAACTATAGGAATAACAAGACATTGGAGAGCAGAGAAAAATACCAGAATGCCAGGAATGAATATGTCAGGATGAGAAGAGAGGCAGAAAGACAATACGAAAATGACATCGCAAGCAAGGCAAAGACTCAGCCTAAATCGCTGCATAGCCACATCAGGAGAAAAACAACAGTAAAGGAACAGTTTTATGAAATTAAGGATAGGGTCAGAAGGATTCACTATAAACGACAAGGAAGTGTGTGAGGAACTGAATAAGAAGTTCCAAGAGGTCTTCACCTGAGAGCAAGGAAAAATCCCAGAGGCAAGAGAGGGAATAGCTAACCAGGAACCACTGGAAGAGTTTGAGATTACCAGCGGGGAAGTAAGGAAGTGTTTACTAGAGTTGGATGTGACAAAGGCTATAGGCCCAGATGGAATCTCCCCTTGGATACTAAAGGAAGGAGCAGAAGAATTGTGCCTCCCACTCTCCATAGTGTATAACAAATCACTGGCAACAGAGGAACTGCCAGAAATTTGGAAAGCAGCTAACGTAGTCCCGATATACAAGAAAGGGGATAGACAGGAGGCACTGAACTACAGGCCAGTGTCCCTAACCTGCATACCATGCAAGCTGATGGAGAAGATTGTGCGAAGAAAGCTAGTGGAGCACCTGGAGCGAAAGAACTTTGTAACACAGCATCAACATGGATTCAGGGATGGCAGGTCCTGCCTCACAGGGTTACTTGAATTCTACGACTAGGCAAGAAAGAGAAGGGTGGGCAGACTGCATATTTTTGGATTGTCAGAAAGCCTTTGATACAGTGCCACACAAGAGGCTTGTGAAAAAGCTGGAGATGCAGGCTGGAGTGAAAGGGAAGGTACTCCGTTGGATACAGGAGTACCTAAGCAACAGGAGACAACGAGTCAGTGTGAGGCTTGAGGTCTCAGATTGGCGAGACGTTACGAGTGGAGTCCCGCAGGGGTCAGGCCTTGGACCTATACTGTTTCTGATAAATGTAAATGATCTCCCAGAGGGTAAAGAATCGTTTCTCTCAATGTTTGCCGATGATGTAAAAATTATAAGGAGGATTGAAACTGAGGACGATATTAGGAGGCTACAAGATGACCTAGACAGACTGAGTGAATGGTCCAACAAATGGCTGTTGAAGTTCAACCCTAGTAAATGCAAAGTAATGAAACTAGGCAGTGGAAATAGGAGGCCAGACACAGGATACAGAATAGGAGGGGAAGTACTTAATGAAACGAACAGAGAGAAAGATCTAGGAGTTGATATCACACCAAACCTGTCCCCTGAAGCCCACATAATAAGAATAACGTCTGCGGCATATGCGAGGCTGTCTAACATCGGAACAGCGTTCAGGAACCTGTGTAAGGAATCATTCAGAATCTTGTACACCACATATGTAAGACTAATCCTGGAGTATGCGGCCCCAGCGTGGAGCCCGTACCTTATCAAGCACAAGAAGAAGCTGGGAAAAAGTCCAAAGGTATGCCACTAGACTAGTCCCAGAACTAAGAGGCATGAGTTACGAGGAATGGCTGCGGGAAATGCACCTTACGACACTGGAAGACAGAAGAGTAAGGGGAGACATGATCACAACCTACAAAATCCTCAGAGGAATCGACCGGGTAAACAAGGATAAACTATTCAACACTGGTGGGCGCGAACAAGGGGACACAGGTGGAAGCTGAGTACCCACATGAGCCACAGAGACGTTAGAAGGAACTTTTTCAGTGTCAGAGTAGTTAACGGATGGAATGCATTAGGCAGTGATGTGGTGGAGGCTGACTCCATACACAGTTTCAAATGTTGATATGATAGAGCCCAGTAGGCTCAGGAATCTGTGCACCAGTTGATTGAGAGTTGAGAGGCGGGACCAAAGAGCCAAAGCTCAACCCCCCGCAAACTCAATAGGTGAGTATAAAAAGGTGAGTACAGTGGGAGCAATTATAGCAACAACAAGTCACCACGGAGGGACCACAACAAGAAGGGAGGGGGGGGGCGATCACCCCGGAGGGTGGGGGGCGATTATAGCAACACAAAGCAACAAGAAGTCACCAAGGGGGAGGGGCGATTATAGCAACAACAAGTCACCACGGGGGGCGATTATAGCAACAAGAAGTCACCATGGGAGGAGGGGGGCGATTATAACAACAACAAGTCATTACGTAGGGGGGATTATAGCAACAACAAGTCGCCACGAGGGGGGGGTAGCAATTATAGCAACAACAAGTCACCCCGGAGGGGTGGGGGGCGATTATAGCAACACAAAGTCATGGAGAAACTATAGGAATAACAGGACACTGGAGAGCAGAGAAAGATACCAGAATGCCAGGAATGAATATGTCAGGATGAGAAGAGAGGCAGAAAGACAATACGAAAATGACATCGCAAGCAAGGCAAAGACTCACCCTAAATTGCTGCATAGCCACATCAGGAGAAAAAAAACAGTAAATGAAGAGTTTTATGAAATTAAGGATAGGGTCAGAAGGATTCACTACAAACGACAAGGAAGTGTGTGAGGAACTGAATAAGAAGTTCCAAGAGGTCTTCACCTTAGAGCAAGGAGAAATCCCAGAAATAGGAGAGGGAATAGCTAACCAGGAACCACTGGAAGAGTTTGAGATTACAAGTGGGGAAGTAAGGAAGTGTAAATTAATTACATATCCAACACATCCACACAACACTTTGTCACATCCAACCTAGAGTTGGAAATGACAAAGGCTATAGGCCCAGATGGAATCTCCCCTTGGATACTAAAGGAAGGAGCAGAAGAATTGTGCCTCCCACTCTCCATAGTGTATAACAAATCACTGGCAACAGAGGAACTGCCAGAAATTTGGAAAGCAGCTAACGTAGTCCCGATATCCAAAAAAGGGGATAGACAGGAGGCACTGAACTACAGACCAGTGTCCCTAACCTGCATACCATGCAAGCTGATGGAGAAGATTGTGCGAAGAAAGCTAGTGGAGCACCTGGAGCGAAAGAACTTTGTAACACAGCATCAACATGGATTCAGGCATGGCAGGTCCTGCCTCACAGGGTTACGTGAATTCTACGACCAGGCAAGAAAGAGAAGGGTGGGCAGACTGCATATTTTTGGATTGTCAAAAAGCCTTTGATACAGTGCCACACAAGAGGCTTGTGAAACAGCTGGAGATGCAGGCTGGAGTGAAAGGGAAGGTACTCCGTTGGATACAGGAGTACCTAAGCAACAGGAGACAACGAGTCAGTGTGAGGCTTGAGGTCTCAGATTGGCGAGACGTTACGAGTGGAGTCCCGCAGGGGTCAGGCCTTGGACCTATACTGTTTCTGATATGTAAATGATCTCCCAGAGGGTATAGAATCGTTTCTCTCAATGTTTGCCGATGATGTACAAATTATGAGGAGGATTGAAACTGAGGACGATAGTAGGAGGCTACAAGATGACCTAGACAGACTGAGTGAATGGTCTAACAAATGGCTGTTGAAGTTCAACCCGAGTAAATGCAAAGTAATGAAACTAGGCAGTGGAAATAGGAGGCCAGACACAGGAATACAGAATAGGAGGGGAAGTACTTAATGAAACGAACAGAGAGAAAGATCTAGGAGTTGATATCACACCAAACCTGTCTCCTGAAGCCCACATAAAAAGAATAACGTCTGCGGCATATGCGAGGCTGGCTAACATCGGAACAGCGTTCAGGAACCTGTGTAAGGAATCATTCAGAATCTTGTACACCACATATGTAAGACTAATCCTGGAGTATGCGGCCCCAGTATGGAGCCCGTACCTTGTCAAGCACAAGAAGAAGCTGGGAAAAAGTCCAAAGGTATGCCACTAGACTAGTCCCAGAACTAAGAGGCATGAGTTACGAGGAAAGGCTGCGGGAAATGCACCTTACGACACTGGAAGACAGAAGAGTAAGGGGAGACATGATCACAATCTACAAAATCCTCAGAGGAATCGACCGGGTAAACAAGGATAAACTATTCAACACTGGTGGGACGCGAACAAGGGGACACAGGTGGAAGCTGAGTACCCACATGAGCCACATAGACGTTAGAAGGAACTTTTTCAGTGTCAGAGTAGTTAACGGATGGAATGCATTAGGCAGTGATGTGGTGGAGGCTGACTCAATACACAGTTTCAAATGTAGATATGATAGAGCCCAGTAGGCTCAGGAATCTGTACACCAGTTGATTGACAGTTGAGAGGTGGGACCAAAGAGCCAAAGCTCAACCCCCCGCAAACTCAATAGGTGAGTACAAAAAGGTGAGTACAATGGGAGCAATTATAGCAACAACAAGTCACCACGGAGGGAGGGGGGGGCGATTATAGCAACAAGAAGTCACCAAGGGGGAGGGGGCGATTATAGCAACAACAAGTCACCACGGAGGGAGGGGGGGGGGCGATTATAGCAACAACAAGTCACCACGGAGGGAGGGGGGGGGCGATTATAGCAACAACAAGTCACCACGGGGGGCGATTATAGCAACAAGAAGTCACCATGGGAGGAGGGGGGGCGATTATAGCAACAACAAGTCATTACGTGGGGGGGGGATTATAGCAACAAGTCACCACGATGGGGGGGGGGTAGCAATTATAGCAACAACAAGTCACCCCGGAGGGGTGGTGGGCGGCAACACAAAGTCATGAGAGAAACTATAGGAATAACAGGACACTGGAGAGCAGAGAAAGATACCAGAATGCCAGGAGAATATGTCAGAAGAGCAACACAAAGTCATGGAGAAACTATAGGAATAACAGGACACTGGAGAGCAGAGAAAGATACCAGAATGCCAGGAATGAATATGTCAGGATGAGAAGAGAGGCAGAAAGACAATACGAAAATGACATCGCAAGCAAGGCAAAGACTCACCCTAAATTGCTGCATAGCCACATCAGGAGAAAAAAAACAGTAAATGAAGAGTTTTATGAAATTAAGGATAGGGTCAGAAGGATTCACTACAAACGACAAGGAAGTGTGTGAGGAACTGAATAAGAAGTTCCAAGAGGTCTTCACCTTAGAGCAAGGAGAAATCCCAGAAATAGGAGAGGGAATAGCTAACCAGGAACCACTGGAAGAGTTTGAGATTACAAGTGGGGAAGTAAGGAAGTGTAAATTAATTACACATCCAACACATCCACACACAACTTTGTCACATCCAACCTAGAGTTGGAAATGACAAAGGCTATAGGCCCAGATGGAATCTCCCCTTGGATACTAAAGGAAGGAGCAGAAGAATTGTGCCTCCCACTCTCCATAGTGTATAACAAATCACTGGCAACAGAGGAACTGCCAGAAATTTGGAAAGCAGCTAACGTAGTCCCGATATCCAAAAAAGGGGATAGACAGGAGGCACTGAACTACAGGCCAGTGTCCCTAACCTGCATACCATGCAAGCTGATGGAGAAGATTGTGCGAAGAAAGCTAGTGGAGCACCTGGAGCGAAAGAACTTTGTAACACAGCATCAACATGGATTCAGGCATGGCAGGTCCTGCCTCACAGGGTTACGTGAATTCTACGACCAGGCAAGAAAGAGAAGGGTGGGCAGACTGCATATTTTTGGATTGTCAAAAAGCCTTTGATACAGTGCCACACAAGAGGCTTGTGAAACAGCTGGAGATGCAGGCTGGAGTGAAAGGGAAGGTACTCCGTTGGATACAGGAGTACCTAAGCAACAGGAGACAACGAGTCAGTGTGAGGCTTGAGGTCTCAGATTGGCGAGACGTTACGAGTGGAGTCCCGCAGGGGTCAGGCCTTGGACCTATACTGTTTCTGATATATGTAAATGATCTCCCAGAGGGTATAGAATCGTTTCTCTCAATGTTTGCCGATGATGTAAAAATTATGAGGAGGATTGAAACTGAGGACGATAGTAGGAGGCTACAAGATGACCTAGACAGACTGAGTGAATGGTCTAACAAATGGCTGTTGAAGTTCAACCCGAGTAAATGCAAAGTAATGAAACTAGGCAGTGGAAATAGGAGGCCAGACACAGGAATACAGAATAGGAGGGGAAGTACTTAATGAAACGAACAGAGAGAAAGATCTAGGAGTTGATATCACACCAAACCTGTCTCCTGAAGCCCACATAAAAAAGAATAACGTCTGCGGCATATGCGAGGCTGGCTAACATCGGAACAGCGTTCAGGAACCTGTGTAAGGAATCATTCAGAATCTTGTACACCACATATGTAAGACTAATCCTGGAGTATGCGGCCCCAGCATGGAGCCCGTACCTTGTCAAGCACAAGAAGAAGCTGGGAAAAAGTCCAAAGGTATGCCACTAGACTAGTCCCAGAACTAAGAGGCATGAGTTACGAGGAAAGGCTGCGGAAATGCACCTTACGACACTGGAAGACAGAAGAGTAAGGGGAGACATGATCACAATCTACAAAATCCTCAGAGGAATCGACCGGGTAAACAAGGATAAACTATTCAACACTGGTGGGACGCGAACAAGGGGACACAGGTGGAAGCTGAGTACCCACATGAGCCACATAGACGTTAGAAGGAACTTTTTCAGTGTCAGAGTAGTTAACGGATGGAATGCATTAGGCAGTGATGTGGTGGAGGCTGACTCAATACACAGTTTCAAATGTAGATATGATAGAGCCCAGTAGGCTCAGGAATCTGTACACCAGTTGATTGACAGTTGAGAGGTCACCATGGGAGGAGGGGGGCGATTATAACAACAACAACCAAAGAGCCAAAGCTCAATCACCCCCGCAAGTCACCACGGGGGAGATAATAGTAACAACAAGTGAGTACACAAGTCACCACTAGGGGGGGCGATTACAGCAACAACAAGTCACCACGGGGAAGCGGCGATTATAGCAACAACAAGACACCACGGGGGGGGGGGGATTTTTGCAAAAACAAGTCACCACAGGGGGGACGATTATAGCAACAGCAAGTCACCGGGGGTGGGGATACAGCAACAACATCACCAAAGGGGGGATTTAGCAACAACAATTTCCACGGGTGGGGTGGGGGCTATTATAGCAACAAGAAGTCACCACGGGGGGGGGGGCGGATTATAGCAACACACGTCACCACTGGAGGGGGACGATTATAGCAACAACAAGTCACCACGGGGGTGAGCGATTATAGCAACAACAAGTCACCATTGGGGGCGATTATAGCAACAACAAGTCAACACGGAGGGGGGGGGGGCGATTAAAGCAACAACAAGTCACCATTGGGGGCGATTATAGCAACAACAAGTCAACACTGGGTGCGATTAGAGCAAAAACAAGTCACCACGGGGCGATGGCGATTATAGCAACATCATGTTGCCAAAAGGGAGGGATTATAGCAACTACAACTCAGAACGGGGGGAGCAATTATAGAAACAACAAGTCTCCATTGGGGTGAGCGATAATAGCAACAACAAGTCAACACAGGTGGGGGCGATTATAGAAGCAATAAGTCACCACGGGGTGGGGGATTATAGCAACAACAAGTCACCACGGGGGAGGGGCGATTATAGCAATAACAAGTCACCACTTTGGGCGATTATAGCAACAAAGATTCCCCAGGGAGGAGGGGGGGATTATAGCAACAACAAGTCATTACGTGGGGGGGGGGGGGATTATAGCAACAAGTCATCCGCGATGGGGGGGGGAGATAAATGGTAAACAACAAGTCACCCACTGGGGGGGGGAGCAATTATAGGAACACACAGTCACCACTGGGGGGGGGGAGCCAATTATAGGAACAACAAGTCACCACTGGGGGAGGGGGCGATTTTAGGAACAAAAAGTCACCACAAAGGGGTGATTATAGCAACAACAAGTCACCACGGGGGAGGGGCGATTATAGCAACAACAAGTCACCACGGGGGGGGGGAGGATTATTGCAAAATAAATCACCACAGGGGGGAGCGATTATAGCAACAACAAGTCACCACTGGGGGGGGGGGGGCGATATATCAACAACAAATCACACACGTGTGGGGGACGATTCTAGCAACAACAAGTCACCACACGGGGGGAGCAATTATAGCAAGAACAACAAGTCACCACGGAGGGGGGGATTATAGCAACAACAAGTCACCATGGGAGGGGGAAGCAATTATAGCAACAACAAGTCACCACAGGGGGTCGATTATAGCAACAAGAAGTCACCACGGGAGGGGGGGGGCGATTATAGCAACAACAAGTCATTACGTGGGGGGATTATAGCAACTAGTCACCAAGGGGGGATTATAGCAACAACAAGTCACCGCGGGGAAGGGGCGATTATAGCAACAACAAGTCGCCACAATGGTCGATTATAGCAACAAGAAGTCACCACGGGAGGGGGGGGGCGATTATAGCAACAACAAGTCATTACGTGGGGGGATTATAGCAACTAGTCACCAAGGGGAGATTATTGCAACAATAAGTCACCACGGGGGGGTGGGGGGAGCGATTATAACAACATCAAGTCACTACGGGGGAAGAGCGATTATAGCACAACAACAAGTCCCCTACAGGGTGGATTATAGCAACAACAATTTTCAGGGGGGGGGGGCGGTGGTTTATACCAACAACAAGTCACCACAAGGGGGGCGATTATAGCAACAACACGTCACCACGGATGGGGAGGGCTATTATAGCAACAACAAGTCACCAAGGGATAGGGGCGATTATAGCAACACCAAGTCACCCACGGGTGGGGGGGATTATAGCACAACACGTCACCACCGGGAGGGGGGGGGGAACGATTATAGCAAAACAAGTCACCACTGGGTGGGGGATTATAGCAACAAAAAATCTACACGGGGGGGGGGTGGGATTATAGCAACAACAAGTCACCACAGGGCGGGGGGGATTATAGCAACAACAAGTCACCACAGGGGGGGGGGGATTATAGCAACAACAAGTCACCACGGGGGGCTGATTATAGCAACAACAAGTCACCACGAGGGGGGGGGCGATTATAGCAACAACAAGTCACCACGGGGGGGGGGGGATTATAGCAACAACAAGTCACCACGGGGGGGGGGAGCAATTATAGCAACAACAAGTCACCATGGGGGGGGCGATTATAGCAACAACAAGTCACCACAGAGGGGGGGGCGATTATAGCAACAACAAGTCACCACAGGGGGGGGGGCGATTATAGCAACAACAAATCACCACGGGGGGGGGGCGATTATAACAACAACAAGTCTCCCCGGGGGGGGGGCGATTATAGCAACAACAAGTCACCACGGGAGGGGAGGCGATTATAGCAACAACAACTCACCACGGGGGGGGGGGGATTATAGTAACAACAAGTCACCGGGGGGGGTGGGGGGGGGGCGATTATAGCAACAACAAGTCACACACGGGGGGGGAGGATTATAGCAACAACAAGTCACCACGGGGGGGGGGGGGGATTATAGCAACAATAAGTCACCACGGGGGGGGGGACGATTATAGCAACACAACGGGGGGGGGGATTATCAACAGTCACCAAAGGGGGGGGGGGGGATTATAGCAACAACAAGTCACCACGGGGGGGGGGGCGATTATAGCAACAACAAGTCACCACGGGGGGGGGGGATTATAGCAACAACAAGTCACCACGGGGGGGGGCGATTATAGCAACAACAAGTCACGGGGGGGGGGGGCGATTATAGCAACAAAAAGTCACCACACGGGGGGGGGATTATAGTAACAACAAGTCACCACGGGGGAGGGATAATGGTCCAGGATGGCTTGATAATTGACCCGGATGGCTTGATAATGGTCCAGGACGGATTGATAATGGTCCAGGATGGCTTGATAATTGTCCAGGACTGCTTGATAATGGTCCAGGATTGCTTGATAATGGTCCAGGATGGCTTGATAATGGTCCAGGACGGCGGCTTGCTAATGGTCCAGGACGGCTTGATTATGGTCCAGGATGGCTTGATAATGGTCCAGGACGGCTTGATAATGGTCCAGGACGGCGGCTTGATAATGGTCCAGGATGGCTTGATAATGGTCCAGGATGGCTTGATAATGGTCCAGGATGGCTTGATAATGGTCCAGGATGGCTTGATAATGGTCCAGGATGGCTTGATAATGGTCCAGGATGGCTTGATAATGGTCCAGGACGGCTTGATAATGGTCCAGGATGGCTTGGTAATGGTCCAGGTCGGCTTGATAATGGTCCAGGATGGCATGATAATGGTCCAGGATGGCTTGATAATGGTCCAGGATGGCTTGATAATGGTCCAGGACGGCTTGATAATGGTCCAGGATGGCTTGATAATGGTCCCTTGATAAGGTCCAGGGCTTGATAATGGTGATAATGTGATAATGGTCCAGGATTGCTTGATAATGGTCCAGGATGGCTTGATAATGGTCCAGGACGGCGGCTTGCTAATGGTCCAGGACGGCTTGATTATGGTCCAGGATGGCTTGATAATGGTCCAGGATGGCTTGATAATGGACCAGGA
Source organism: Procambarus clarkii (assembly GCF_020424385.1). NCBI lineage: Eukaryota > Metazoa > Arthropoda > Malacostraca > Decapoda > Cambaridae > Procambarus > Procambarus clarkii. Next base: position 12,403 of record NW_025552356.1, read on the forward strand.
TGACTTGATAATTGTTCAGGATGGCCTGATAATGGTCCAGGACGGATTGATAATGTTCCAGGATGGCTGATAATTGTCCGGGACGGCTTGATAATGGTCCAGGATGGCTTGATAATGGTCCAGGATGGCTTGATAATGGTCCAGGACGGCTTGATAATGGTCCAGGACGGCTTGATTATGGTCCAGGATGGCTTGATAATGGTCCAGGATGGCTTGATAATGGACCAGGATGGCTTGATAATGGTCCAGGATGGCTTGATAATGGTCCAGGATGGCTTGATAATGGTCCAGGATGGCTTGATAATGGTCAGGATGGCCTGATAATGGTCCAGGATGGCTTGATAATGGTCCAGGATGGCTTGATAATGGTCCAGGACGGCTTGATAATGGTCCAGGATGGCTTGGTAATGGTCCAGGTCGGCTTGATAATGGTCCAGGATGGCCTGATAATGGTCCAGGGTGGCTTGATAATGGGACTTGATAATGGTCCAGGAACGGAAACGGTGTCGCCTCCTCATCTTCTGGAGTGTGGTTTAGTTCTCATATAATCGAGCAAAGTTATTGCGACTCATCGTCTGCATTCTCCCACTTACTTATAAACACTACTGTATATTTTTTAAAGTTATATAATAACTATGAAGATTCGTCTTCTGTTTGGCTGAAACATTTAATTACAATTTATTAACGCATAAATTAAATAACTATGAAAAATTCCTCTCAATTATTTGGGCTCAATAATGGGATGATAAAATTCATATGTTCGTCAGTACATTCCACGTCACCATTGAGAGTTAATAACTAAACTAAGGAAATTTACTCTCTTGTTAAATAACTATAGTGCATAGCCTTATAATGTTCAAAGTACTTTAAAAAACTAACCAATACGATCCAGGATGGATTTCACTTCAAATCACCTCATTCCCGAATTAAAGCAAATATTCCCGCACACCTGAACACAGATGGTGAAGGAGACGCCATATTGCAGCTGCGGAGGAGTAGGAACTTGTTAGACGTGAGGTGGCCTCCACGTTTAATTGTTTAGCTACTTGATGAACAACGTGGTGAACATTACCTTTTGACAGACTTTGTTTCCCAAGACATTTGCAGTTGTTTCCAGTTTCATTAGCTATGTAATAAGTAAAATTTGGACAATTTCTCATAATTACCTTATGATCCCAGTTGTGATGAATGTCTACTCCCAGAATTAAATAAATAAATTTTCTTTATAATCCAAATTACCTTCATAACCCAGGGTTGTCCTGGCGACCCTTGCTAGTTGATGATACCACTTGAAACACACGACCATTCGTCTGCTGAACAGCAAAGCTGTCATAGTTTTAACTATCCAATGGACACAGCATTTATTAATTGAGTTAATTTAATAGTAAAAAAAACACAAATAATTAACTAAATCTTAATACATACTCAATTCTGCTGTATCCACAATTTTTCTAACATTATAACCACCAACTGTGGCTTTATGTGGAATTACCTCTATAGAATACAGTCCATTAACTAACATTAAATATACAGTCCATTGGAACGGGTGGAAAACCATTAACAAATTCAACACGTTAAGGCTGAACAACCATCAACAACGTCATGGCAGAAGTGGTCAAGTACTGGCAACAACGTCATGGCAGAAGTGGTCAAGTACTGTCAACAACGTCATGGCAGAAGTGGTCAAGTACTGTCAACAACGTCATGGCAGAAGTGTCAAGTACTGTCAAAAACGTCATGGCAGAAGTGGTCAAGTACCGTCAACAACGTCATGGCAGAAGTGGTCAAGTACTGTCAACACGTAAAGCAGCAGAAGTGGTCATGTACTGGCAACAACGTCATGGAGAAGTGGTCAGGTACTGTCAACAACGTCAAGGCAGAATGTGGGCAAGTACTGGCAAACAACGTCATGGCAGAAGTGGTCAAGTATTGTCAACAACGTCAAGGCAGAAGTGGTCAAGTACTGTCAGCAGAAGTGGTCAAGTACTGGCAACAACGTCAAGGCAGAAGTGGTCAAGTACTGGCAACAACGTCAAGGCAGAAGTGGTCAAGTACTGTCAACAACGTCAAGGCAGAAGTGGTCATGTACTGGCAACAACGTCAAGGCAGAAGTGGTCAAGTACTGTCAACAACGTCAAGGCAGAAGTGGTCATGTACTGGCAACAACGTCATGGCAGAAGTGGTCAAGTACTGTCAACAACGTCAAGGCAGAAGTGGTCATGTACTGGCAACAACGTCATGGCAGAAGTGTTCAAGTACCGTCAACAACGTCATGGCAGAAGTGGTCAAGTACCGTCAACAACATCATGGCAGAAGCAGTCAAGTACTGTCAACAACGTCAAGGCAGAAGTGGTCAAGTACTGGCAACAACGTCAAGGCAGAAGTGGTCAAGTACTGGCAACAACGTCATGGCAGAAGTGGTCAAGTACTGTCAACAACGTCAAGGCAGAAGTGGTCAAGTACTGGCAACAACGTCAAGGCAGAAGTGGTCAAGTACTGGCAACAACGTCATGGCAGAAGTGGTCAAGTACTGGCAACAACGTCATGGCAGAAGTGGTCAAGTACTGTCAACAACGTCATGGCAGAAGTGGTCAAGTACTGGCAACAACGTCATGGCAGAAGTGGTCAAGTACTGGCAACAAAGGCGTTACAGCAGAAGTGAACTGCAGTCAACAAAAACATTACGGAAAAATTTAACTATCATAAAAGAGTTTCCAGGAACGGGTGAAGATCTTCACGTATCGCTAATTAAAACAAATTGTATCTCATTTAATTTACTCTCAGCTAAATGCATATGTTTGACTTGATACATTCCTTTATGGTGAGGCGTCAATCTGGCTTTCCTCTGCCCTAAAACACGGGGGGATTTTTCTTGGTGTTGGGTTTCAGATCTTTCAACCACGGGAGGGATAACGCGGCCATCAAAGTAATTTATTCACTAATTAAGCAAGAGTATTTTATTCCTGAATCAGTTAAATATAAATTCTAAATGTCTATACCACGGTAAATTGATATACACATCTCAGTGTATTTGTCGGAAAATCCGACACCATTTACTAATATTCATTACAATAGGCAGATAATATTGCTGCTGTTGTATATATAAATTAACTCGTAGAAGACTTAGCGCAGTGGAATTTTAAGTCAATAGAAAATGAGATATCATTGCCACGTCGCTAGTAATTTCACCAGCTATTCTGCTGGGAATTATTCTTAATACAGCAGTCTTTGGACTGTTAACATCATAAAACCATTTCACTTGAATGAACTTAATTATTAGTACCAAAATAGAATAAATGTGACCTTTCTACCACTTACTGACATCTGGACAAAGCCAGGGGGTCAGTGGAGGAGGGCCAGTAGTCAGCCATTATTGTTAGACCAGAGTCGCAGGAGCAAAACAGCTCCAGCTAATTCTCCCTTAGACGAAGTGTTATGGAGAATAAATTAGTGCTTCTTCCATCATCGACACGCAGTCAGCATCTAAACAAGGGAAGTGTCTATCCGAAATCTTATCTAGTCATTCCTATCGAGTAATGTTAGGTAGATAGGACTATTTCCGGTTAGCACGAGGGGCCGCGACTTAACCCAGGTAATTATTCCTTGGTCCTTATCTTATAATATACCAATATTTCCTCTGATATAGCTGTCATATATATAGGATTACTGCTATTATTGCAAGTGCCATTTGACAAGAACAATTGAAGAGGAAGCAAGAATTAATCCTTGTAAACCAGTACATTGTGTTGATGCCAGCCTCAACCACGAGGATTATTTGGTGTCATCATACTTGTTTATACCTGGTGGACCAGGCCTGCCTGATAATAAGATAAGACTTCCCAGTGTTAATTACTAATATATGGAGTCTGATACTGTAATTTGATTGACTACACATATAAATTTAATATAAACCTCCCCTAATGTGTAATGAGATATCTGAGATTTTGCAGAAATACAGTCCGCTCCATCATACAATTGTTATCGAAATATACATATTAACGTAAAAATAAATTCCATATAAATCATATAAATTAAATAAATATATATCTCACAGGTCGATTCCCCACAGTATATACACAGAAGTGGAATACTCTTCTTAGTGTATATATCCATCAACACAATAACAAAACAAACAAAACTTGTAACAAAGACAGCTTTGAAAAACATTGTTTCCATTGATAAATGTGTTTGCTTCGTATTGCTATTAGTTAAAATGCATATGAATAAATAGTGATATGGAAAAATAAGTTAGAGTCGTAGTACGTACCCTGCGTGTTCTGGTACAACCTTCTGCAACGAAGTTAGCGGCATCAGTGAGAGCTGTTGACCATGAGGGTGAATCATTTGCTCAAAACAGGTGTTGATGCATCTGCTATTACGTGGCCTGCATATGATTATGAGTAGAGAGGGGAGACGGAGCTAGTACGTCAGCAGAGATTGGAGATTGTGATACTACTTTAGTAGAGAGAGAAGACGGAGTTAGTACATCAGCAGAGATTGGAGACTGATAATAATTCAGCAGAGAGGGGAGACGGAGTTAGTACGTCAGCAGAGATTGGAGGCTGTGATAATACTTCAGCAGAGAGGGGAGACGGAGCTAGTCCGTCAGCAGAGATTGGAGATTGTGATAATACTTTAGCAGAGGTATTGAGTAGAGTAGTGTGGAGGTGTTAGTGTGATAATGGTGGCAGAGAGGTGGTGGAGTAGTCCGTCAGTGAGTGGGTGGTAGTGTGTGGTGGTAGTAGTGTGTGTTGGTGGTGGTGGTGGTGGTGGTGGTAGTGTGTGGTGGTGGTAGTGTGTGTGGTGGTAGTGTGTGTGGTGGTGGTAGTGTGTGTGTGGTGGTGGTAGTGTGTGGTGGTGGTAGTGTGTGGTGGTGGTAGTGTGTGTGGTGGTAGTGTGTGGTGTGGTGTGTGGTGGTGTGTGTGGTGGTGGTAGTGTGTGTGGTGGTGGTAGTGTGTGTGGTGGTAGTGTGTGTGGTGGTGGTAGTGTGTGTGGTGGTAGTAGTGTGTTTGGTGGTGGTAGTGTGTTTGGTGGTACTCACCTAGTTGTACTCACCTAGTTGTGTTTGCGGGAGTTGAGCTCTGGCTCTTTGGTCCCGCCTCTCAACCGTCAATCAACAGGTGTACAGATTCCTGAGCCTATCGGGCTCTGTCATATCTACACTTGAAACTGTGTATGGAGTCAGCCTCCACCACATCACCCCCTAATGGTGGTAGTGTGTTTGGTAGTGTGTGGTGGTAGTGTCTGGTGGTAGTAGTGTGTGGTAGTGTTAGTGTGTAAAGGTGTTAATGTGTGGTGGTGGTAATTTGTGTGGTGGTAGTGTGTGCTGGTTGTAGTGTGTGGTGGTGGCAGTGTGTGTGGTGGTGGTGGTAGTGTGTGGTGATGATAGTGTGTGGTGGTGGTAGTGTGTGTGGTGGTGGTAGTGTAAAGTAAGGGAAGACATGATCACAACCTACAAAATCCTCAGAGGAATTGACTGGGTAAACAAGGATAAACTATTCAACACTGGTGGGACGCGAACAAGGGGACGCGAACTAGTGTGTGTGGTGGTGGTAATGTGAGGTGGTGGTAGTGTGTGGTGGTGGTGGTGGTAGTGTGTGATGGTGGTAGTGTTTGGTGGTGGTGGTAGTGTGTGGTGGTGGTTGAGTGTGTGGTGGTGGTAGTGTGTTTGGTGGTAGTGTGTGGTGGTGGTAGTGTGTGTGGTGGTGGTAGTGTGTGGTAGTGGCAGTGTATGGTGGTGGTGGTAGTGTAGTGGTGTGGTAGTGTGTGGTGGTGGTAGTGTGTGGTGGTGGTGGTAGTGTGTGTGTGGTGGTGTGTGGTGGTGTAGTGGTGGTGGTGGTAGTGTGTGGTGGTGGTGGTAGTGTGTGGTGGTAGTGGTAGTGTGTGGTGGTGATGGTAGTGTGTGGTGGTGTGGTGTAGTGTGTGGTGGTGGTGTGTGTGGTGGTAGTAGTGTGTGTGGTGGTGGTAGTGTAAAGTGGGAGTGGTAGTGTGTGGTGGAGGTAGTAGTGTATTGTGGTAGTGTGTGGTGGTAGTGTGTGTGTGGTGGTGGTGGTAGTGTGTGGTGGTGGTAGTGTGTGGTGGTGGTGGTAGTGTGTGGTGGTGGTGTGTGTGTGGTGGTGGTAGTGTGTGTGTGGTGGTAGTGTGTGTGTGGTGGTGGTAGTGTGTGGGTGGTGGTAGTGGTGTGTGGTGGTGGTAGTGTGTGGTGTGGTGGTGGTAGTGTGTGGTGGTGGTAGTGTGTGTGTGGTGGTAGTGTGTGTGGTGGTGGTAGTGTGTGTGGTGGTGGTAGTGTGTGGTGGTGGTAGTGTGTGGTGGTGGTAGTGTGTGTGGTGGTAGTAGTGGTGTGGTGGTGGTAGTGTGTGTGTGGTGGTGGTGTGGTGTGTGGTGGTAGTAGTGTGTGGTGGTGGTAGTATGTAGTGGTGTAGTGGTGGTGGTAGTGTGTGGTGGTGGTGGTAGTGTGTGGTGGTGGTGGTGAGTGTGTGGTGGTGGTGGTGGTGGTAGTGTGTGGTGGTGGTGGTGTGTGTGGTGTGGTTGTGGTGGTGTGTGTGTGGTGGTAGTGTGTGTGGTGGTGGTGGTGTGGTGTGGTGGTGGTAGTGTGGTGGTGGTAGTGTGGTGGTGGTGTAGTGTGTGGTGGTGGTAGTGTGTGGTGGTGGTAGTGTGTGTGTGGTGGTAGTGTGTGTGTGGTGGTAGTGTGTGGTGGTGGTAGTGTGTGTGGTGGTGTTGTGTGTGGTGGTTGTAGTGTGTGGTGGTGGTGGTAGTGTGGTGGTGGTAGTGTGTGTGGTGGTGTGGTGGTGGTAGTGTGTGGTGGTGGTGGTGTGTGTGGTGGTGGTGTGTGTGTGTGGTGGTGGTGTGTGGTGGTGGTGTGTGTGTGTGGTGGTAGTGTGTGTGTGGTAGTGTGTGGTGGTGGTGGTGTGTGTGTGGTGGTGGTAGTGTGTGGTGGTGGTGTGTGTGTGGTGGTGGTAGTGTGGTGGTGGTGTGTAGTGGTGTGGTGGTGGTAGTGTGTGTGGTGGTGGTAGTGTGTGGTGGTGGTAGTGTGTAGTGGTGGTGGTAGTGTGTGGTGGTGGTAGTGTGTGTGTGGTGGTGTGGTAGTGTGTGGTGGTGTGGTGGTGTGTGGTGGTGTGGTGTGTGGTAGTGTGCAGTGGTGGTGGTAGTGTGTGTGGTGGTAGTGTGTGGTGGTGGTGGTGGTGGTGGTAGTGTGTGGTGTGTGTGGTGGTGGTGTGTGGTGGTGGTGGTAGTGTGTGGTGGTGGTGGTAGTGTGTGGTGGTGGTGGTGTGTGGTGGTAGTGGTGTGTGTGGTGGTGGTAGTGTGTGGTGGTGGTGTGTGGTGTGTGGTGGTGGTGTGGTGGTGGTGTGTGGTGGTGGTGGTGGTGGTGGTAGTGTGTGTGGTGGTGGTGTGTGTGGTGGTGGTAGTGTGTGTGGTGGTAGTGTGTGGTGGTGGTGGTGGTGGTGGTGGTGTGTGGTGGTGGTGGTGGTGGTAGTGTGGTGGTGGTGGTAGTGTGTGGTGGTGTGGTGGTGTGTGGTGGTGGTGTGTGGTGTGTGTGGTAGTGTGTGGTGTGTAGTGGTGGTGTGTGGTGGTGGTGGTGTGTAGTGTGTGTGTGTGGTGGTGGTGGTGGTGTGTGTGGTGGTGGTAGTGTGTGTGGTGGTGGTGTGTGTGGTGGTGGTGTGTGGTGGGTGGTGGTGTGGTGGTGGTGGTAGTGTGTGGTGGTAGTGTGTGGTGGTGGTGGTAGTGTGTGGTGGTGGTGGTAGTGTGTGTGTGGTAGTGTGTGGTGGTGGTGTGTGTGGTGGTGGTAGTGTGTGGTGTGTGGTGGTGGTGGTGGTGGTGGTAGTGTGTGTGGTGGTAGTGTGTGTGTGTAGTGGTGGTGTGTGTGGTGGTGGTAGTGTGTGTGGTGGTAGTGTGTGGTGGTGGTGTGTGTGGTGTGGTGGTGTGTGGTGTGTGGTGGTGGTGTGGTGGTGTGTGGTGGTGGTAGTGTGTGGTGGTGGTGGTGTGTGTGGTGGTGGTGGTGGTGGTGGTGGTGGTGGTGGTGGTGGTGTGTGGTGGTGTGTGTGTGGTGGTGGTGGTAGTGTGTGGTGTGGTGGTGGTGGTGGTGGTGTGTGTGGTGGTAGTGTGTGGTGGTGGTGTGTGGTGGTGGTGGTGTGTGGTGGTGTAGTGTGTGGTGGTGGTGGTGGTGTGGTGTGGTGGTGGTGGTGGTGTGTGTGGTGGTGTGGTGGTGGTAGTGTGGTGGTGGTGTGTGTGGTGGTGGTGTGTGTGGTGGTGGTGTGTGGTGTGTGGTGGTGGTGGTGGTGTGTGTGGTGGTGGTGGTGGTGTGTGTGGTGGTGGTGTGTGTGGTGGTGGTGTGTGGTGGTGGTGTGTGTGGTGGTGGTGTGTGGTGGTGGTGGTGGTGGTGTGGTGGTAGTGTGTGGTGGTGGTGGTGGTGTGTGGTGGTGGTGGTAGTGGTGTGTGGTGGTAGTGTGTGTGGTGGTGGTGTGTGGTGGTGGTAGTGTGTGGTGGTGGTAGTGTGTGTGGTGGTGGTGTGTGTGTGTGGTGTAGTGGTGGTGTGGTGGTGGTGTGTGGTGGTGGTGGTGGTGGTGGTGGTGGTGTGTGGTGGTGGTGGTGTGTGGTGGTGGTGTGTGTGGTGGTGGTGTGTGTGTGGTGGTGGTGGTGTGGTGGTGGTGGTGGTGTGTGTGTGGTGGTGTGTGTGTGGTGGTAGTGTGTGGTGGTGGTGGTGTGTGTGTGGTGGTAGTGTGTGGTGGTGGTCGTGTGTGGTGGTGGTGTGTAGTGGTGGTGGTGGTAGTGTTTGGTGGTGGTGGTGTGTGTGGTGGTGGTAGTGTGTGGTGGTGGTGGAGTGTGGTGGTGGTAGTGTGTGGTGGTAGTGTGTGTGGTGGTAGTGTGTGTGGTGGTGGTGGTGGTGGTGTGGTGGTGGTAGTGTGTGGTGTGGTGTGGTAGTGGTGTGTGGTGGTGGTAGTGTGTGGTGGTGGTAGTGTGTGTGGTGGTGGTGGTGTGTGTGGTGGTGGTGGTGGTGTGTGGTGGTGGTGGTGTGTGTGGTGGTGGTGGGGTGTGTGTGTGTGGTGGTAGTGTGTGTGGTGGTAGTGTGTGGTGGTGGTGGTGGTGTGTGGTGGTGGTGTGTGTGGTGGTGGTGTGTGGTGGTGGTGTGTGTGTGGTGTGTGTGTGTGGTGGTGGTGTGTGTGTGGTGGTGGTGTGTGGTGGTGGTGGTGTGTAGTGGTGGTGGTGGTAGTGTGTGGTGGTGGTGGTGTGTGGTGGTGGTGTAGTGGTGGTGGTGGTGGTGTGTGGTGGTGGTGTGTAGTGTGGTGGTGGTAGTGTGTGGTGGTGGTAGTGTGTGGTGGTGGTAGTGTGTGGTGGTGGTGGTGGTGTGGTGGTGGTGGTAGTGTGTGGTGGTGGTGGTAGTGTGTGGTGGTGTGTGTGTGGTGTGGTGTGTGGTAGTGTGTGGTGGTGGTGTGTGGTGGTGGTGTGTGGTGGTGTGTGGTGGTGGTAGTGTGTGTGGTGGTGTGTGTGGTGGTGGTAGTGTGGTGTGGTGGTGGTGTGTGTGGTGGTGGTAGTGTGTGGTGGTGGTGGTGTGTGGTGTGTGGTGGTGTGTGTGTGGTGGTGGTGTGTGTGGTGGTGGTGGTGTGTGGTGGTGGTAGTGTGTGGTGGTGGTGGTGTGTGTGGTGGTGGTGTGTGGTGTGTGGTGGTAGTGTGGTGGTGGTGGTGGTGGTGGTGGTGGTGGTGTGTGGTGTGGTGGTGGTGGTGGTGTGTGTGGTGGTGGTGGTGTGTGTGGTGGTAGTGTGTGGTGGTGTGGTAGTGTGTGGTGGTGGTGTGGTGGTGTGTGGTGGTGGTGTAGTGTGTGGTGGTGGTAGTGTGTGGTGGTGGTAGTGTGTGGTGGTGGTAGTGTGTGTGGTGGTGGTGGTAGTGTGTGGTGGTGGTGGTGTGTGGTGGTGGTGGTGTGTGTGGTGGTGGTAGTGTGTGTGGTGGTGGTGGTGTGTGGTGGTGGTGGTGGGTGTGTGGTGGTGGTGAACAGTGTGTGGTGGTGGTGGTGTGTGGTGTGGTGGTGGTAGTGTGTGGTGGTGGTAGTGTGTGTGGTGGTGGTGGTGTGGTGGTGGTGGTGGTGGGTGTGTGGTGGTGTGGTGGTGGTGGTGGTGTGTGTGGTGGTGGTGGTGGTGGTGGTGGTGGTGTGTGGTGGTGGTGGTGGTGGTGGTGTGTGTGGGTGGTGGTAGTGTGTGTGGTGGTGGTGGTGTGTGGTGTGGTGTGTGTGGTGGTGGTGTGTGGTGGTAGTGTGTGTGTGTGGTGGTAGTGTGTGGTGGTGGTGTAGTGTGTGGTGGTGGTGTGTGGTGGTGGTGGTGTGTGTGGTGGTGGTGTGTGTGGTGGTGGTGGTGGTGGTGTGGTGTGTGGTGGTGGTGGTGGTGGTAGTGTGTGGTGGTGGTCAGTGTGTGGTGGTGGTGGTGGTGGTGTGTGGTGTGTCAGAGGTGTGTGGTGGTAGTAGTGTGTGGTGGTGTGTGGTGGTAGGTGTGGTGGTGGTAGTGGTGGTGTGTGGTGGTGGTAGTGTGTGGCAGTGGTGGTAGTATGTGTGGTGGTGGTGGTAGTGTGTGGTGGTGGTGGTGGAAGTAGTGTGTGGTGGTGGTGTAGTGTGTGGTGATGGTGGTGTGGTGTGGTGGTGGTGGTGGTGTGGTGGTGGTGGTGGTGTGTGGAGTGTGTGTGGTGGTGGTGGTAGTGGTGTGTGGTGGTAGTGTGTGGTGGTCAACAGTGGTGGTGGTGGTGTAGTGTGTGGTGGTAGTAGTGGTGGTGGTAGTGTGTGTGGTGGTGGTAGTGTGTGGTGGTGGTGGTGTAGTGTGTGGTGGTGGTAGTGTGTGTGGTGGTGGTAGTGTGTGGTGGTGGTGGTGTGTGTGTGGTGGTGTGTGGTGGTGGTGTGTGTGGTGGTGGTGGTGTGTGTGGTGGTGGTAGTGTGTGTGTGTGGTGGTGGTAGTGTGTGGTGGTGTGTAGTGTGGTGGTGGTGGTGGTGGTAGTGTGTGGTGGTGGTAGTGTGTGGTGGTGGTGGTGGTGTGTGGTGGTGGTGGTGGTGTGGTAGTGTGTGTGGTGGTGGTGGTGTGTGTGGTGGTGGTAGTGTGGTGGTGGTGGTGGTGGTGTGTGGTGGTGGTTTTGGTGGTAGTATGTGGTGGTGGTGGTGGTAGTGTGTGGTGGTGGGGGTAGTATGTATTGGTGGTAGAGTGTGGTGGTGGTTGTGTGTGGTGGTGGTAGTGTGTGGTGGGTGGTGTGGTGGTGGTGTGTGTGGTGGTGGTGGTAGTGTGTGGTGGTAGTAGTGGTGGTGTGTGTGGTGGTGGTAGTGGTGGTGGTGGTGGTGGTAGTGTGTGGTGGTGGTGGTGTGTGGTGGTGGTGGTGGTAGTGTGTGGTGGTGGTGGTGTGTGTGGTGGTGGTAGTGTGTGGTGGTAGTGGTAGTGGTGTGGTGGTGGTGGTGGTAGTGTGTGGTGGTGGTGGTGTGTGGTGGTGGTTGTGTGTGGTGGTGGTGGTGTGTGTGGTGGTGGTGGTAGTGTGTGTGGTGGTGGTGGTGGTGTGTGGTGGTGGTGGTGTGTGTGGTGTGGTGTGTGTGTGGTGGTAGTGTGTGTGGTGTGTAGTGTGTGGTGGTGGTAGTGTGTGTGGTGGTGGTAGTGTGTGTGGTGGTGGTAGTGTGTGGTGGTGGTAGTGTGTGGTGGTGGTGGTGTGTGTGGTGGTGGTGGTGGTGTGTGGTGGTGTAGTGTGTGGTGGTGGTAGTGTGTGTGGTGGTGGTAGTGTGTGTGGTGGTGTGTGTGTGGTGGTGGTGTGTGGTGGTGGTGGTAGTGTGTGTGGTGGTGGTAGTGTGTGGTGGTGGTGGTGTGGTGGTGGTGGTGTGTGTGTGGTGGTGGTGGTGGTGGTGTGTGTGGTGGTGGTGGTGGTGTGTGTGGTGGTGGTGGTGTGTGGTGGTGGTGGTGTGTGTGGTGGTGGTGGTGGTGTGTGGTGGTGGTGTGTGGTGGTGGTGTGTGGTGGTGGTGGTGTGTGTGGTGGTGGTGTGTGTGGTGGTGGTGGTGGTGGTGTGGTGGTGGTGGTGGTGGTGTGTGTGGTGGTGTGGTAGTGTGTGGTGGTGGTGGTGGTGTGTGGTGGTGGTGGTAGTGTGTGTGGTGGTGGTGTGTGTGTGTGGTGGTGTGTGGTGGTGGTGTGTGTGGTGGTGGTGTGTGGTGGTGGTGGTGGTCGTGTGTGGTGGTGGTGGTGTGGTGTGTGGTGTGTGGTGGTGGTAGTGGTGTGTGGTGGTGGTGGTGGTGGTGGTGGTGTGTGTGGTGGTGGTGTGTGTGGTGGTGGTAGTGTGTGGTGGTGGTGGTAGTGTGTGGTGGTGGTAGTGTGTGTGGTGGTGGTAGTGTGGTGTGGTGGTGGTGGTGTGTGGTGGTGGTGTGTGGTGGTGGTGGTGGTGTGTGGTGTGTGTGGTGTGTGTGGTGTGTGGTGTGTGGTGGTGTGTGGTGGTGGTGGTGGTGGTGTGTGGTGGTGGTGTGTGTGGTGGTGGTAGTGTGTGGTGGTGGTGGTGGTGGTGGTGTGTGGTGTGTGGTGGTAGTGTGTGGTGGTGGTAGTGTGTGTGTGTGGTGGTGTGTGTGGTGGTGGTGGTGTGTGGTGGTGGTGGTGGTGTGTGGTG